>JAPYZO010001381.1:0-29687 GCA_030522905.1 Torymus flavipes
CATATATCATTAAAAAGACACATTGACTAACTTTATTTGAATGTTGTTGGAAATACGAATGACGCAAATGTATACATCTTATTACACATGGTTACAACCGTATTTATTAACATGGGCAAATACATACAAATGTTTCAGCTCAACCATGACAGAAAATGAAACGGCAGTAAAGAATTAGTTGTACTGCGCCATTAAAGCCGCGTAAACGGAAGCGCGAGGAAGACGCAAGCGAGAGAAGAAACTACTTGGCGTAAGTACACGCACCACCTGGCCGCGTTCAATATATAATACATATTTATACACATGCACACAAAACTCGTCCGCATTCATATGTATGCATTACACGTGCGACGCGTTCGCGGTTTATTGCCCGGATGGATTGCTAAGATGACAAACCGGGGCGATCGGCCGACTTATTATTGGTTATTGATCGCTTATTTATTCAAATGAATGCAGATTACCGTGGCGGGCTTTTCAATGCGCGAGCGCGAGTGAGAGAGAGGCCAGTTAGCAGCGGTGCAATGAATAAATTGCTACCGAGCGCTCGCTCGCGCGCGCGCCGATACTTAGTAAGCCGAGCGTTCCTGCTCCCTCCTCTCTTTTTTCTCTCTTTCTATTTTTCTTTCTACCGCGCTTGCGCGGCCGGCGCGTACTTGGAGGCTCGAGTATACCGTTCATTACGCGGCCGGATTTTGAAAGGGGGAGATATTCGCGCTGAAAGCGGGCAATTAAAGAATCAATAATGGCTTTTTACGATATTCGCGGTATGCAAAGTCGAGGGGTGAAATCCGAGAATGCGAAGATTATTTTTCGACGGTTTTCGCGGTGAGAGAGGCAGAGGGAGGTAGAGAACGACAGAAGAGAGAGAGAATGAGAGAGGGGATCGAGTTTCGTTTAATTAGGGAATTCTTTTTCGGTGGTTGAGTGATTGTATCCTTTATCAAATTGATACTCGGTTGCGTCAATAAAAAGTTGTGAAATATTAATTCAAATCGATCGATGTTATAATGGAGTGTTAATTTTTTTTTTATGATTACGAAATTTTCAAATCTCTTCAATTTTGTAATAAAATTTCGAAAAAATTTATGTCAATACCATAATGTAAAAAGCTATCGATAAGTCTATTTTTTTTTTCAATAAAAACAATTGAAAGAAAAACTTTTTTCCAAGTATAATATTAAGAGTATTCAAAATTCCACTACCACAATAAAAATGTCCGTTCGTGTATATTAAGGGAATTCCACGATACGACCAAAACAAGCCAAACCGGCACCCACAAGTCGTGAAATATAGCACGTGGTGCATAAATACACAGCCTAATAATAATTTACTATTATTTAAAGTTCCTCCCCCCATCCTCCCTTCCTTCTCGCCCCATCCGCAACCATACTCCATTCCGCGCATTTAAAATAACGCGAGCTTGTAGCTCTTTAAAATTACACCACTTAAGGCACCGATAAATAAGACCGCGCGCGCCTCGCGGTAAAAAGACGCGCGTACATACATATACACACATACAGAAAGGGAGAGAGAGGCATGCGAGTCGAACGCGTGAAATAAGACGCAAAGCGCGAGCGATCCCATCGAGTCCTCTGGCTATCCTCTCTTTCTCTCCTTACACGACTTCGTCTTACTTCGCGCGCGCGCGAGTGCGGCACACTCGCCTTTTCGTAAATCACCTCCTCGCGCCCACGTGAAATCCTTATGTACCCCGCGTATACATCTTTTGCGCGCCGCTATAGTGTGCATGGAAGGGGAGATCAAAGGGGCGCGGTAGGAGCCTCTATCACTCCGCGGGACGTTTATATTTGAGTCGCGCTCTTTTTCCTCACTCGCGCGCGAATGTAACGCGTCTTTTCCGCGCCCGTGTCTCCCACGCGTGTGCACGCGAGAGAGAAAGAGAGGAGCGAAGAAAGAGTGCAGCGCCAAGCGCGTCTGGTTAGTCGTTGATTTATCCCCGAACATCGCTCTTCCCTCTCCTCCTCTGCCCTTTGTGCGCCTCGTTTCCGCGCGCACTCCCCCTCAATTTTTTTCTCTCTCCTCTCTCACTCTCTCTACGCCTCTCTAATTTCTTCGCCCATCTCTCTCTCTCTCTCTCGCGACTTTGTAACGATTCCTCGCCCCGGTCGTGAGATGTATAAGTATAATACACGCGGGGGCTGCGCCCGAGATTTAACAAATGCGCTGTTTTCGGACGCGCTTTTGATGGCCGGCATCAGCATTAGTTTATGAAAGCCAAGGGGCCCGATGATGTGTTGTGACTTGCCGGTGGCTCTCCCACAATCAGCAGAAGCAGCGGCGGCTGGGCCATTGTATTGCGCGCGGAGGTCCGAGAGAGTGGGAGCCTCTTCTTGTTCTCGAAGATATTGGGGGTCGGGGCGTAAGACGAAGAGTTATGGTGTTGGGGCAGAAGGAGATGGAAGTGGAGGTAGGAGTACTTGGAGCGGTTGCGGGTGCTGTTGTTGGTGAACTCCGTGAGGGTGGATACAGCGATGGGAGACTGATTGCGAGATGGTGATGATGGGAATGGGAAGTTCTTGTTAGGGCTGCACGAGAGCGACACAATTACATATTTCTGTAATTATTATCTCGTTCTTGGAAATTCTTGAAAATTTCTTTCTTGTCTTGGTCTTTTCAGTTAATATTGTTAATATAGAAAACGAATTAATATACAAGTATATGGCAGCTTTTAGTAAAATTATAATAAACATTTAAGTTACGTATGCAAATGATATTTAAAAATAATCGAAATGAAGATTAAGAATATAAGTGAAGTTTAAAAACAACGTAAGTAAAAATAATTTCATACAGAAATATATTAATTTTAATATAATATGTAATTATATAATCTAAATGAAAGTTAGGTATGTAACTGAAATTTTATAACAATGTGACTAGAATAATGTGAAAGTTTCATATATAAAAATGTTCTTAAATTTAAGGAAACTTTTAAGTTCCAAATTTACTGAATTTTAAGAGTAATGTACCCGAAGGTAATTTAATATACAAATACATTATGTTTAATACAAAAACAATAAAATTTCGGCACAAGTATAAATAAATGTCTAATTCGAAATTTGAGTTTTCCCGCCATATATCGTTACAGGCGAAGAAAAGCCAGTATCACGCGAACAAAGCCAAAAATCTGCCCATACTATGACTTTTTTCGCCTGAAACTAGCTTTTCTTCGTACCGCGCGACGATATGTGCTACCGCCCGCCGCTAGGCGGCGCATCCTCTCCCTGTGGCCTCACATACCTAAGTAAGCCGGCCCGAGACGGTATATAAGAGCACATCGCCGACTATCTTGCCGAACTTTATCACTCGAACAACTCGTTAGTATATGGTCATCAGCAACTACCGAAGTTTATTGAGTTATGATTATTTCGTTAAATTATTATGTTTAGGAAATGCTAAGTTATTTTCAAGACAACACAAGATTCTTTACATTCTTGATACCACAATCTTGATATTGTATAGAAAATTGTATATAAATATTGTATCAATTATTGTCTTGAATATTGAGGCAAGACAATACAATATCAAAATTAATCTTGCTATGAATATAATTAGGTTATGGAACGATATGACAAAAAAAAAGAAAAAGAAAAGATTTATCATAAATCAATTCTGTAAGTTAGATTTCATAATATTTTTGTTTTTTTAAAACGTAATGGGGAAGTAGGAATTATTCAGATAAATATTGTCAGCATCTACAATAATTTACACATAAATTACTGTTATCTGTAGCCTCGATAATGGCTTACTCATGATGATTCTAATCACGGATATTAAAAATGATGATTGATTCATTCAGTCAAAATTGTCAATTAGCATAAAAGTATAAGACATTATTTGTAAAATTTTTTAATCACGTCATCGTAGAAAATATACAGCGTACAAATCAAATTCGAGGACATCACATTCTATGACAAATTAAATAATTCTTATTACAGCTAATTTCTTATATTGTGTCACTATGTTTTTATGGCTGCCTAATAAATGTTATTTGAGTAATATTAATCGATACAAAGGTCGTATTAAAATTCTATATAAAAATACAGAATAAGTTTGAAATTTGAAATGTAGATTATAACATAAAAAAGGACATAACGTCCAGCTTTTCACAGCGATTAAAAAAAAGCAATACAAGATCGTTCGGAACGCGCGAACAAGCTGAAATTTAATTATATTATCACTCTCGCAGCTCTTTACTGCCTATAAAAGATACTTTACTGCTTGTCCCCGTCAGAAATACATATCAGCAGACGCATTCGTACTTACGCATTTCACAAGCTGAAATCGCGCGCGGAAGCTTAAACGAAGACAATAAAAAGAGAGCAGCTAGCCGAACAAGATCGCGCGCACAGGTCATTACGATCAGATGTACGGGCGAAAATGGACAAAAATAATTTCGAGTTCGCATAGCAATGTAATTTCGGAAACGACGTCAAATTGCTCGTCACGCCGTACTACGGCGGCACTGTTATTGCGCGCCTCTCTATAGTTCCATAAAAGAAGCTCGTAAATTTCGCTTATTATAAGCAGAAATCCTAAAGGCGCGCGTGAGTTGCGACGTTCTTAAACAGGCCATTAGATGCCGCTAATTAGCGAGCCGTAAACGATAATGGATGACATGCGGTTGACGCGATGCAACGCGAGCGCACGGGGCAATAACTCGCGCGCGCTCCAGTGACATGCCGTTAGTTTTGTCTCGTTGGATAACCCCGGGCGATAAACCGGCGATAGTAAGAGCAAGAGAGAGCAGAAAGCGAAAGGCACGCGCAAGCACACATATGTGTATGTATGTGTATATTGGTATTTTTCTTGTGCTGCAGTGACGATTTTCAAGGGTTTAGCGAGTATTAGTGTCAACTGTACGAGATGAGAAGCATCGAATCTAATCGCGGCCTTGGCCGATTATTCGAAATCTTTGTGTGTGTGTGGGGAAGGAGGTTGGCGGTTGATGACTTTGGCAACTATTGCCGAGCGATTTGTCCGGAATCTTTTTCCTCGTCCACCGAGCGACAAATCCGATAACAAATTGCGACAGTTGCAGTTTTAGAGAGCAGTTATCTTGCATTTTTAATGTAGGCTTGCAAATGTTATTGCAAGTGTTTCGATCAGTTGTCTCTACGTATTTTTATAGCGCCTATTTATCTGGCATATACAGATAACTTTTTATAATCATTACTCAATACTTTTATCGTTAAAAATTCCTTTTCACACTACCGTAACCATAATATTTTTAAAATATAAAATCATCTCCTAATAAATTCGATTACATCTCCGCGTTCATAAATCCCCAGATTGCTTAATTAATTCCTCTATTTTTGATCTCCGTTCCTATATGCCTTAAATGACTTTTACTTCATTAAAAACTAATAGACGCGCAAGCCAACGACAATATATTATTAAATTTGACTCCCATATAGGAACGTCTCGGCGCACCTAGGACCCAGAATAAAATAGAAAAAACTCACAAACGAGAGCGCAACGAAAAAGCCTGTCGTTCGTATACATATATATACACCACTCGGCAAGATTAAAAAAAACAAAGGCGAGAGATGGCCCGCTCTAAAAGCCAATCAAAGAATGACAGTCAGGAGACCGCCTCGTAACCTTCGCAAGGGCTGCCCGAGGGCTGCCGCCGGGATTGGACACCGGGCGGCTCTCTGCTCCATATTGATGAGTTACCCAACTCCCTCTCTCTCCTCTCTCTTCTCTATCTTTCGAGATCCGAAAACAATTGCGTCTCTCGGCCGCCTGAGGTGAAACTCATATTCGCTCTCACTCGCTCTCTCACATACCGAGTTTTCGATAAGGAAAAAGTATTACGGGATGATCCCACGACGACAGAACGATGTTTTTCCCTAGTCATACACCTTTTTACTTCTTTTTCTCTTCGGCACACGTTTCTCTCGTTCTCGCTCTCTTTCTCGTCTTCATCGTCGCCGCCGCCACAGTCGTCCTTCTCACTCTCTCTCTCTCTCTCTCTCTCTCTCTCTCTCTCTCTCTCTCTCGAGAGAGAGGCTTTCAAAGGGACGTCGCGCCACGCCCTATACGACCCGCGCCGCCGCGATAATCGAATTGTGATGCCGAGCTGGTCCAGCCCCCGGTTTTAGAGAGACAGCGATGATGATGATCGTCGATTGTGACTCGACTCGTCGTATAAGAATGCTTTTAAGATCAGCCGGCTACATGCGCGCTAGCGCCGCTTCGTACACATCTATCGCGCTGACATCTCGTATACGACGCGCTGGATATATAAGTATAGCGGCGACGCGACGATGACCTTCGGAATTGCGAAAGCTTCTTCTCGATTTACATCTTCGACGGGTGCGAGAGAGAGGGGGAGAGAGACGCGTGAGAGACACAGAGTTTACGGCGCAGGATTTTCAAAATCGATGATGATTTATGCCTTTTTCTGCGGAACGCTCTGCGCGCTTCTTCGCGACCTGTGTTATATACTGAACGCAACGATCAAAGAGCGAGGTGTCGTTAAATTATGCGCATAAAAATTTTAATAAGGCAGTTTATAAAGATTTGTGGCTTGGGACGTATATCGGAGCGCGCACGCGCGGATGTAGTTTGGCGGTATATGCAGGATTCGTTTTTTAATGATGGGTGACAAGTTATTAACTGTATTATTATCATTTAAAAGGAATATATTACACTTTATTTCATCAAGTTGTCGTACACCAAAGTCGCCGGTTATTGAGATTTGATAAAAATGCCGATTATTATAAGAGAACGATAAATCGAGATTATAGTGTATAAAATGATGTCTTATATGTATACCGAAGGACCGAAAGATAAAATTAGCTAAATTTTATACATCGTTTCATATCCATTCGAACGTTGACTGCTACTAAATTTGTTTTGATAATAAATTATAAAAATATCGCCCATTTATATTTTAAATTCATAAAAAAAAATTATATATTCTTGAGGAAAAAATATTAGCACTTTTCTATATTGATTCACTGTTATCTGTCTAGAGAACGTCGTGATTCTCCTTTCAACGACCACAATAATGCCTAGAGTTTTCGCATTTTTCAAACAAAAGCGCGAGCCTCGCTCGAATCATCTTACGTAAAGGCATAATTTACATGCGCATTAAACGCCGCACGCTGCGACTCAGCGTGACTGTGTATTGTCCTATTTTAACGATTGTCCGCAATTATATTGCTCACTCACTCTCTCACTTACGTTCCTCTTCTATTCAGCACGCGAGGCCGCATTATTCGCATTACACATACACAGCCATTGGAGACAATTTTTACTCCCGTCCGCGCTGGCGACAGTTTTGCGTCTCCTTTCCAGCGTGTGTGCGTGCGCACTCATTGACATACCATTCTAGGCTTTTTACGAGACCGTCGTTAAACACGCCTGCGTTTTCGCTTCTACTCTGCTTTCGTCTCGTTCTCCGCCTCTCCTCTATATATGCCATGTCTTTTCCGCTCGTAAGGTTTCTTGCGGTATACAAGGCGAACATACGATAGCGATCTATTGCACGCGAGCAAACCGATCATCATCGTCTTCATTCCGATGCGTTTTTGGGGCGCATTGGTGTTCTGCGCATGGACTGCACTTAAATGGTACGCGGCGATCTTCTTTCGTTTCCAGTGATTATGCTAATTTTTATGCTCTTAAATCTTCCCAGAAGGAATTAAACTTTTAGTGCACTTCCTAGGAAATCGTTTAGCGGAGTGCCGCCTTAAAAACATGAGACATGTGGCGCTAAATCACCTTCGTCTTTTTTTCATTTGCAGCAAATTATTGCTTTACGGGAAGAATAATTTTTTCTGAATCAATATAATTCTTGGTTTGCGACGAGAGGACTAATATACGGATGATAACGAGGTATGTTTTGTACGAAGCATTTTAAATTATAATTCTGTAATAATAAAAATAAAATTGTTAATTGGATAATTAATTATATTTGTTATCATTTTTCCTTTCACGTCGTTAAATATATATGCAGTTACTTTGACCGATTCGACTTTCTGCAGGTCTTTACTTCCTGCAAAATGAAATCCCAGTTTCCGAGTATAATATAAACAGGCAGTTCCAGAAACGACCAAACCATTAAATAAAATAATGAAATTCTGAAACAATGTCAGCATACCCAATTATGCAGTTAATTGAGATTTCAAAATGACCACAATCACACAGATTCTACTTGAGAAAACGACAATAGCGCGCGCGGCGTCGCGCCCCATCGCCACAAACACACTCGCTCTTTCTCTTCATGAAAGAGAGATGAAATCCCGAGAGAGAAAGAGAAAAGGAATCCGTCCCCTTAATTCATAATCATGCATATCCTGTGTCCCACGATGCGGTCAACCTCGCGCATATATACCCACGTATAAACACAACCCGCAGCCGAACCCCAACCTAAAAAAAAGAAGAAGAAGGCGCGCACACATATACACACACACACTCGCATGGGGAACGCGTCGAAAATGAAGAATGCCCTCACGTCGACGGGAGAGGACTAATGACGCTGCGGCGCGCTGCACACGCGAGCGAGAGCGCGGCGAGGAAAAAAGGGAATCAAGGTCGAGGTTGCGCCGCTCGCCCCCTGGTGACATTTCCCATTCTTCTCGGCACGCCATTAACCCCGGGACAAAGCGGCCGCCCCCGCGGGACGCCGGGGCCCACTTTTCAACGCCGCCGCCCCGGCGCTTCTCTCGCTCGCGTGTGATGCGTGTTCTCTCATATGTGTTATGAGACTCGAATCTCGGTCTTCTTCTATACTTTTTTGACTCGCGCGCTCGCATGAAAATCCGATTCGTTTCCTCTGCGGCGACTTTTCGGGAGACGCGTGCGCGGTTAATACATATGATGCCAGGATGATGATGATTTTTCATCCTCGCCCGTCGTCGAAGGGATCTAATATCTTTTGGGATGATTACGCGGGGCTTTCTCTCGAGGAGTCCATGAGAAAAAGTTTTTTTTTAGAGGGATGGCGTGCGTTTGGCGCGGCGTATGTGTATGTGTGTGAAGTGTGTGGTTCGGGGGAGAGTTTCGGAATGTGACGAATTAATTGGTTTTGCTTACGCGGTGGTGATGGTACGGACAATAATGCCGATTGTGTGGGACCTGCGTGCTTGAAAGGGACCTGTGCATTGGATGTTTCAAGAGCAAGTGTTTTTAAATTATGCCTAAGGTCTAAGTGAATATTTTATTATTATGATATACCTGGAGGATTGTTCTGTAATTACAAATAATCAATTTGAATTTTTTTCGATAGTATTTTATTGATTCTTCTTGAAAGAAACTTAGGTCTCACGAAAACAAAAATTGAAAAAAAAAGATATTATATACCTATAATCGAATTTAGATAGATTTAATAAACATGCTAACGAATTAATTAATCTTATATCTTCAGTTTTACGATATATTTAAATTCATAGAACACTGGACAATACGTGTCATATAAAAAAAAACGAATTCATACCGAACGACCTCGTTAAATAACTAAACTCTCCTCCGACATTGAACGCCACCATCATATCCCTCCCTCTTGGAAATAAAACACACTTGGAAATAAAACAAAACACCCTCCGCCAAATGAGTGAGGCAGAAGAAAAGGGCCAAAATTCTATTGTACTAGCCGTAAAATTTTTATGCCGATAGGCGCCGCCGCGTAATAAGACGAGCGTGTATGTATGTGTGTGCAGCACACTGCGCCCGGGCTCACTGGATTAGAGGTGCATTATTGAAGCTCTCGCAGCAGTACACGCGGCTACCCCGACCCGCGCAGCGTCCGACTACGGTCCACGGGCTTTTCGTTTCGTATATAACGTACGTTCGTACACGTACGTATATACGCGCGTGCGATCCTTCATTCAGCGAGCGAGCGAGCGCGCGGCTGGGCAAAATAATGCATGTACACGGCACATAGCCCGCGGTACGAAAAGCGAGAAGCCTCGAACGCGAGGGAGGAGGGTGGGAGAGAGGAGCGGTAATGCATGCGATTATGCGGATCAATGAGCTATGGAGCTATTTATGGCTCTATCAGCTTCGCGCTACCGCGGCGTTATCCTTCTCGCTCTCTCTCCCTTTCTCGCTCGCTCTTTCGCGGATGCCTTTCCCGTCATTCGCCGCCAGCTCTCTCGCTCTCTTGTGTTTTCTCCCGCTGCTATTTCTCCCATCCGCCTCTGGTCTGCGCGCGTGCATTCTCTCTCTCGTGTTATCTTTCTCCCTTTCGCTCGCCGGCTCGTGCGGTGAGGCTTTCTTTCTCGATTCCGTCGCTATTTTTCATTGTCCCTGGATTATTCGATTAAGGAACCATCATAGTCGGCAGTTCTTCTCTCTTTTAGATTTTCAATCATTTTCCGCCGCGAGATCGATGATATTAAAGCGTAATGTAAGAAGGTGTCGGTGTTTTTTTATACCCTTGCGTGTTGTGAGCTATCTATGAAATAGCCATTGTGAGGTGGTCTTGAATTTTCACTTAAACTTTTTTTTTCTTTGCCGTTTCATTGTTTTGCAATCGTTTAAATATATAGTTTATGCTTGGGCGAAAACACTTGAAATGAAGGATAATAGAGGAATTCTTTGAAGTTATTTCTTACTATTTAAATTTTATTGTAATTTTTATTTTATTAGTATTCACCTATGCAATTGTATGCATTACCTATTTAATACGAAGAATTATGTTGATGGAAACAAGAGGCTTCAAAGATCTTGATCTTGTATTGTGTGGCCTCAATATTCAAGATAATAATCGATATAATATTTATATATAGTTTTCGATACAATGTCAAGATTTTGGTATCAAGAATGTAAAGAATCTTGTCTTGTCTTGAAAATAACTTCACATCTTCTAATCGTTTAGGTTTAGGTTTAAAACTTATTTATATAATCGATTTGCTCTTTGTCGAACGACTGCGTAACTCCATTTTTGCGTGGACCTCGCGTTTCCCGGGTATTTGGATTTGATACCTTTTCTAATGATTGACTTGGTTACTGTCGCACGTCTGCGTAACTTCAATAAGATCAAGAATTTCAAGAGAAGACAATAATACTTTCATATTGATTGACACCAGGACGAGACAGAAATTTTTAAGAATTTACAAGAGCGAAACAATAATTACAGAAATATTATATTGTCTTGATATATATTATTGCCAATAATATAACGGATCTTTAATTAACAATTCAATGATGCCTATACTAATGAAATTACACAAGACCTTTTGATACCTGTTTCAAAGAATCTGAAAACATTTTTATGACCCAGATTATCAAAAAATATATTAAATTTTACGCTTGATCGTGTGCACCGAATTGTGGAAAAAAAATACCGGGTCGAGATAAACGCTTTCGTTAGCATGTGCACGGGTCTCTGACGCAAACAGCGACGAGGGGAAATTACTGTCAGTTGCCAACAATGACCGAGTCGGTATCCTCCGCTAATGAAGCGGCGCTGCGCTAATTATTCGGTGCTAATTGAACCGCAGGTATACGCGCGCGCCGATACGCATCTACGGCTGAAATTCAAGTGTACCTGCGCTCACTGCCAGCTGTGTATATGCGTGAATACTGAATGATGCTATTTTTAGTGTCGCTCATTTAATTCAATAATTAGATTCATTTCCTTTTACCGCATTGTTCGTTAATTGATCGTTTGCTTTCATTCGTTATATATGTAACATAATGCGATTAAAATGTTCTAAATGATATAGTGTAGTTTACTCAATATTAGGTGAAAAGTGACATTTCTGATTGTTTATAAATTATTTATTTCAATAGAAACTATAAATTTGAATAGAAATCCATTAGAATTATCATCGAAAAGAATGATTTCAAGGTCTAATAACATAACCATGCTCTACAAAAATACCTCACATGCCACATTTTTTCTTAAAGGCGTATGCCTGCACATTTCAATCCTCAACTTATAGCGGCAATCATGCATCATTCTCCTTAGCCGATATCCCGTTAAAAAAGATTTTGTTACCCTCTTCAGATAAAATAACTTCATTCACGGGCGCATAGACGGGGCCGACAGCAAGCAAGAAATGCTCGCTAACAACTATTACCCCATCAGCAATGTTCCTTAACAAGTCATGAATACAAGGCGGAGCCCGAGAGTACAAGGGGGTGTGTCTCCACCTCGACGTAATCGTTCGCCTATTCACGGAACGCATAAAAATCAATGCCTCGTCTGCTGCAGAACGCTCTCAACGTATATAGGCTCAACAAACTTCGCACACCTATATATAAATACACACACACACACACATAGCGACGACGAATTCCGCGTTCCTCGCGTCTATACCTACGCCGCGCGCGCGGCGCTTATGCAAATCCGCGCGGGAGCGAGTTGGCCGTTTGAATAATTCATGCACGCGCGGCGTCACAAACGAAATACTATACGCGCGCGCATACGTATATACGTTTCGGCGGTTCCACCTGCACCGCTGCTGCTGCTGCTGCTGCTCCTCGGTTATTAGGATGATTTATAAGCGCCGGACTGTCGAGAGCGCAACATTTCGCGGTATAGGCGCGAGCCGTGGAACTGCACTGACACTTTTATCGCCCTCTCGGACTTTTCCCCCGCGTGTGCTGTTTTGTATGTACCTGATGCACGTGTATATGAGCAAGCGAGAAGGAGAGAAAAGGAGGCAGGAACACGCACGTCGCGCGTGTGTAATTCCATACGCCGCGTGTGCTGCATATATGTATACTGTCACGCCGCGTATATAACAGTTATGCTAATGCGCGAGCGCTCCGCCAATCAAGCGCCGCGTAAACGCCCATGTCGCGAGAGAGGTAATACTCGATAATTACGGGGCTTTTGCCGCGCCGCACGATGGTTATTTAGACGCGAAATTACGCGTGTATGTCGCCCCGTCGCGCGTCGACTTACGAAATTGTTAAATTGATGGCTTGATTCGTCCTTTCGTTTTTTATCGCGCGAGTGCAGGCACACTTTATTGCGGGGGGATACGCGCGAGAAGGAGCGTTACCATTCTAATTGGCCGGATGATTTAATAAATTGGACAGATAGAATCTGGTTAATGAGTACCTGGTTAGGATGGGAGTAGCGTTTTCGAATGATAATTCAATTTGAGATTTATACACGGGGAGAGAGCGATAGAGATCGGGATTTTCTTTTCGTTTCTACCTATGTTAATTCAGCTCAATTTTGTGATGTATTCGAAGACAGGATTTTAAAATTTACAATTTTTAGTCGCTGAATATTCTTCCGTATAATTATTACTGGTATTTATAACCAAAAAAATAAATATTTATTTCTTTTATATATATACATTCGTAATAATACAGCTCTGAAAAGAATAACACGAAGCAGACGGAGTACTTTACGATTCATTCCGATGCGAGATAACGGTGGTACGATGTTTATTTTGTAATACAGATATATACATTCAGCAATTTAAATCATTGGTACAAATAACGGACTGTACGACAATAAGATTAATACCCGATACGCGTCGCCGCCGCCGCCGCGGCCTGAAATAAGACCAAAGTCATATTCATGAGCTCCGTGTGGCGGCGGTGCTCGGCAACAATGGGCGAAAATTCGCATATAAGTCGTGCTGTGCGGCCGTATCGCGGGATTATCGAGCTCGCAATCCCAACTCCTTCGGCGTTATATTTGCAACATGGGCGCTCCCACGCCTCGCGCTCATAACACACGCCGCACGCGCGTAAAATAGGCGACGCGTCGACGACGTTGTCGCATGCTGCACGCCGCTTGCGCGTGTGATAAACGAGGTCTCCGAGTCTGTGTTTACGCGCGATCTCTCGATCTCTCTCTCTCTCTCTTCGCACAAAGACCGTCTTTCTCAAAGCCCTACGGCTCTCTGTACTGCTGCCGCGCTGTTCCTTTTTTTCTCCCTTCGCGTGGATTATGAATGCCGAGAGGCGAGCGTTATTGTTTCGCCGAGCGACAAAGTAAGGGCGGCGTGCGGAGGTGAGACTGTCGTGCTCTCGTTATATCGCGTGGTATATAAACGCGGGACAGTTTTGCGCGCGCCCACGCCGATGGCTTGGTGTCACGTGAATATGCAACAAGCGGAACAAACAGAGAGGGTGTTTTCTCTCTGTTATGGGCTCGGTTTATAAGAGATATCAATCTTAGGAGGCTCGTAAATATGCTGATATCGCGGGAGAGTAAAAGGTAGCGGCGAACGGCACGTGTGATTAGTGTGTTAATTTTATAATTAGCGCTGGGATATGTGCACCGGAAATTTAAGATTAACGGAGATCTAGAGCGGAATAATGAATTTGTAAGTCAGGGACAAGGAAGACTGTGGATGTCTTTTTTAAAGATAATCTTGGTGACTTTTAAAATGTAGGAGTATTTCGTTATCATATAATGATCAAACATTTTTCGTAATATTCTCTATGTATAATTATTACTTTATATATACTTATATAAACATTCAACCTAGATATATAATTCAAACAGGTATATAACTTATATACAACTACATCATTATACCAAAATTTCTCTGTACCGACAAAAGTTCTTATGAAAAAGCTCAATATATAGCCGGGACGTACACGTCGGGTCTCATTTTACTTAACGACCGCGAGAGAGCCGTGACCACCACCGCCGACTTTTCCCTCGCCGCGAGCTTCGAAAAGCGCGAGCTACTGGGAAACGAGCTTCCCTCTCTATATATACCTCCACCCTCGAGCTTTCGCGCTCTCGTCGCTCGTCCCACAACTTTCGAAGAGAGAGAGAGAGAGAACGCGCGAGCCGATCGTGATTTTCCGGGGGGCAGCGAATTGCCCGGAAGTTTTAACGGGTCCGGCGGTGGCGAAGCTTTCCAACCACCTCCTCCTCCTCCTCCTCCTCAAGCGAACTCAACTTTTACGCTATCCCGGGTGTACAGGTACGGCGAGTGCATGCGCGCGCGCCAACTTCCCGCCGAAGAACAAAATCAATTATGGAGCCCGTCGGTTTTTACGGTGCCCCGAGAGAGAGAGCAGAGAGGAGACTCTTCTCGCTGCCTTGATTGTTCGTTCGAAAGTTTTGTTAAAACCGCGGCGGCAGCAGCGCTGCCGAGGAAATTTCTCCCGAGCTCCCGGGCTGAAGAAATGCAGCGGTGGCGGCGGCGGCTGCACGAGTGGCTTTGGGATTTCGAGCTTAAGGGGGGAGGATTGGACGGGAGTGACTAGTTTCTTAGTGGTCGCGGCGGCAGGAAGTTCTCAAGATTCATTTTTATAATTGATCGACTCCCATTTTTAATGGACACGAGTTATATATGTTCAGTATATTATTTTATACATATAGGAGTGAATGATAATAAACTTACGATGTGAGAGACCAACCGCGTGCAGTCATGAATAATTGGACTTACCTGAAACAGAAAATGTAAAAAAAAAACCATTATAATTAAATCGTCTCATTAATATTCCATTAATGTATGGTAATGATATACGATATTTAATTCCATAAACTCCGTATAACGACCGCTCCCCAAAATGTCGAAGAACCAACAATCATTTTGCTCGGCTCTTATCGCGCCACCCCCATCGCCTGCCGGCAATTTGCATCTCCTCGGTCGCGCCCGTCTCCTGTGCGCACTTCCTCTCCGCGCATATAAGCGTCGCAGTGTCCGCAAAAACCCGGCCCCCACCCGAGGAAGCCTCGTGTTCGTCGTTTAGTCGGAAAAGGGTCGGTATAGAAGAGGGGCGAGATTCAAGGGCCGTCTATATAACGTTTTTAACGATAATCGTCCCTTATCTGACCCCGCCGCGGGTAGCACATGTTTGGCATTCGCGTGCCGCGAATTGCGCGCATCCGGCGCGGTGGCGGGTCGCCCTCGGTTCTCGAACGAAGCGATGTGCATTATGTATATATGTATACGTATAAGACGTGCGACCGATGCAGTGATTCACGCGAGAGTCGCGAGTTTGAGTAAAGTGTAATCGATCGCAACCCGGACGTTTTCGCGTGCGCTACCTAGCTCCGGTGTTGGGGAGGGGCTGCATGGTTCAGACGAAAGTTGCACGCGCGGTACTTGTGCGCGGCTCGGGTTATTAAATTAATTGTTTAGAATTTCACGTTTGGATCTGGTTTTTTAATAGGAATTGTGAATAAGGTAAATTAAAATAGCAAAGAGGTTATTAATTTTTTATTTAGAAAAATATCTACGTGTGCATAAAAATAAAATTTTATTATACTATAATTCATGTACCACTCGACATTAATAAAACATAGCCGTAAACATACATCTTGTCATCGCTCTTTCCACCAGCAGTGCATGCATCCAATTAAAAAATCAACTACTCTATAGCAACGCGCGACAGCCGCAGCGTGAATCTCAAACGCCGCCGAGGCGAAATTCCTCGTAAGTCAAGAAGCTAACTGCTGCTGCCGGCGACTGCATCCTCGACAGCAACAGCCGCCGCCACATAGCAATCGTCCGATGAATCTGCGTCTCCCGCGCACACGTATACATACACATACACGTTCCCCGTGTTTTCTTTCAAAACGGCGATGTGCCGTCGCGAGATAGCATCCGCGCGGGGGCTAAAGAGACAAGCGAGTCACTGTGTACTACGTCTCTCGGCGGTTTTTGTCACTGCGGTGTCTCGTTGACTGCATCGCGCGTTAAAGGCTTCCATACATCGCGCGCGCGCGAGCATCCAGTGACATCCGTGGAAAAAAGGAGGAAAGGGATATACGTTCCGCGTGAAATTCGAATCTGATGACAGATGCTCGACAGACGTCGACGGGGGGAGTGAGTGAGAAAGCGGGAAGTGGCTTCTTATATGCTGTTTTGCTGAAGTTTCGCGTGATTAATTGGAGAGATGTTTTTTTGTTGATGATTGGCGATGCTGTGGGTTTACTGTGTTTTGTTGAGCGAAGAGTTTGTAAATGCGCGATTAATGAAATGTTTCGTATCTGAATAAGAGCCAAACAATTAAATCGACTTTAAATAATTATATTTACGAAATAAAATTCTATATATATTTTTTTAAACTATGGAATATCTAGTGTATTTCAGCACGTAGTTAAAAAGTAACCATATAGACGCAAATTTCTTGAACCCACAGTCTTAATTCCAACCAAAAACCGCCTCGAGGTGCGCACATGCCGTGCATCTCGAAGCCACGCGCCCACGTCCCAACCCCCAAAGCGGCTCGGTGTCGTGGAGCAGCAGCCCGTAACATCCACGGACGTGACCGCACACTGGCTCCATTCATAACTCTCTCCAGTAGCGACAGCCTCAGCCTTCGACCCGCGCGAGACAACACACATGCGCATGTGTATGCCTGAGTATACAAACCGCATATGAGCGTGTTCTCTCGCCTAAATACCCGAGGTTCTTGCGCATGCTTGCGCGTCAAACGCGTTCTATAATCGCCGATAACGGCTTGCGCGTGTCAATATATGTAAGCGAGAGAGCTGTCGTCGCGCTAAAGTCCAGAGCAGCCGCCGTTCATCCATCACGGTGAAAGTTGCAAAAATTAGTGTTTTATTATGCGATTATGATAATGGTCGTCGCTTCTAATGATTCATAAACGCTGTCTATGTTAGAGCATTCTTTTGCGTGTCTTCGGAGAATGCGGCTTCACGGTCTATTTAGGACTGCAATGATAATGTGCGGCTGCAGTCGAAATTTTCAGAGTTTGATCGAGCGATGTAGAGTCTTGGAAATGATTACGGATGACTTGTTGTTGGGTAAAAGTGTATGCGTTCTTTTGGCTTCTTTGATATCATTTTTTTTTTTCTGTCACATTTATTGATGTGCTATTTGTGATGTATCAATGATTATTATGTCATTAAAATGATTTTTTCAGGATTTAAATTTAAATACCAATCAGCAAGATAAAAGGTTCGAGTCAACGTGAAAACTTAAAAATTTAAGTTTTACATCAATAAAATATATTTAATTTCTTTTCTATTACAAATAGGGCTGCACAAGTGCGAGACAATAAAATATTTCTGTAATTATTGTTTCGCTCTTGCAAATTCTTGAAAATTTCTCTCTTGTCTTGGTCTTTTCAGTCAATATGAAAAGTATTATTGTCTTGTGTTGAAATTCTTGATCACATTGGAGTTACGTAGACATGCGACAAAAAGCGAGTCGATTGTTTAAAAAATTAGAGGTCCACGTGAAAGAGGAAGGCACGCAGACGTAAAATAGTAAGTTTTTTAAATAATTGACTTGTTCAATGTCGCACGTCTCCGTAGCTTCATTTTTTGCGAGGACCTCGCATCCCCGGGTATTGGGGTTTCAGACCTTTTTAAATGATTCAGTGTTAAAAATGTCCTTAAATTTAAGAAACTTTTAAGTTACAAAGGTCATACAGTTTAATACAAAAGTATTGACATTTCTGCAAGTATAAATGCCAAGTTTAAAATTTAATTTTGCCGCCATGTATGTGCGGCTGACCAGAGTTTAGTTAATGCGCCGCCGCTAGGCAGCGCACCCTCTCCCTGTAGCCTTACGCACCTAAGTAAGCCGGCCTGAGGGGATATATAGCGCGGCGCCTACTACCTCGCTAACCTTTATCACTCGAACATCTCGTTACGAGATGGTTGTCAGCAACTGCCGAAGTTTATTGAATTATGATTATTTTGATAAATTATTACGATTAGAAAATGTTAAGTTATTTTCAAAATAAGACAAGATTCTTTACATTCTTGACACCACAATCTTGATATTGTATCAAAAACTGTATATAAATATTGTATAGATTATTGTCTTGAATATTGAGGTAAGATAATACAATATCAACAAGATTAATCTTGCTATATCGTACAGCCCTAATTACAAATAAATTATTATTCAAGTTTGAATAGTTAATTACAGATCGTGGGTCTCGACAGTAACAGCTACACCGATTATTGAACCATTTCATAATTGAATAATAGCCAACCAATTAAATCTACTTTAAATTATATTTACGAACTGAAATTGCTAATTACAAATAAATCTTTTTTCAAGTTTGAATTATTTTGAAAGTGTCTTTGAATATTGAGTATTTTTTAACTTATTTATTCATCATAAAACATAATAAAAACTTATATGTTTGACAAAATATCGCATGATTAATAGTCCATTTAAATGATAAAGTTTAATCTGGCAATTATTATTATACCTAATGCCTAATCAAATTCATCACTGGCATCATAAATCACACCTAATTCACGCATTCGTAAAAATCATCTATAATTAGTAGCTAGATAATGCTGGAATACAATCGCCGCAGCTTCATGGAAAATTGTTTACCCCTCCCCCTCTCCCTCTCTCTTTCTCTTCATTTCGCTCGTGACAAATAAACGACAGCTACTCAAATCTTCTGTCAATGAACGCAAATCATCCGCAGAAATACGTCGACGCGCTCTCCGCCTGTCGCTTTCGCTCGCTCGCACGCGCAAATCTTATCGCCGAGACATAAATAATGTTTTCGCGCACGAGAAAAGTGTCGAAGAGGCAATAATAATTAATGTTAAACGATACCGGGGGTTCATCGAGCGAGCGACACAGACTGATCGATGTCATAGGCCGCGTCGCGCGTCTCTCTCTCTCTCTCTCTCTCTCTCTCTCTCTCTCTCTGGCTTGTGATAACCCTTTCTCGTGACATCCGCAAGTGTTGCAGCTATCGCGCAGCTTCTGTGAATGACGCGCGCATGTGCCGGACTGTGAAATTTTTCTGGCACTCGCGCGCGCGCCTGCCTCTCTTCTTGGAATCAAGTTCGAGATGAAAGTCACGACGTCCGAAGAGAGTTCTTGATTCGTGGTTGTTATTATTTCGTGTGCTAGCGATCGCGTATAAGTGCCAAGTGGCACGCGATTATTATTAGAATAGACTCTGAGCCTTGGCTATTTCTACTTATCGAGGCGAGACGAGTAATGGCTTTTGATTTTTGTCCATATATTACGGCATTGATGATAGTTTATATTCGCGCTGTATAAAGAGTGACAATACAATTATGTATAGAACTAAATTTATGGTACTACTATCGTACTTTCTATGGGCTCATTTTTGAAGTACTCTATCTCTAATGTTTTTTTATCGATTTGATGAAAAAAGATGACCAAGATAATCCAGTATAGTAATTATGTTTTCTTTATATTAACATTTCTTTACAATCAACATGATAACTACACCATTTATATGCATCACCATCACCACCCAACCATTCATTCCCCCCTGTTTATACCAGCGAACAATTACATAAATGTCGCATGCATAACCATATGCCCGTACACACATTTAACTGGAAATCCTCACAGCCCCCGGGCGACCCAGACCATCTAAGCGTTTACCTTACGACGACCCTTAAACCATCTGCATTGTGTATGTATGTGTGTGTATTTCTATTAGCCAAAAGAGAGAACGGCCAAGCAGTGTCACGCCGACGTACGTCTCCCGTGAGGATCAACCCTTTGGCTCGCGCGCATTATAATCCACAGCCCCGTGGAGACCCCAAGTAGCGAAATTAGAGATGTGCCCCCGCGTGGCGGTGGCTGTTCCTCCTTGATTTAGGAGAGAATTATCAAGACCGAATCCAATAAGCGAGCGAGCGCCCGCGAACTTTGCCCCGCGGCAAATTAAGATCAAGAGCGGCCCCGAAGCCAGGGCGATTCGCGGTTGGAGATGCAAAGGAGTCGGAATGAATGTGTATTCTTTTTGTGATGTATAGGGCGACATGCAGAAATGTTGGTTTTAGCTTTATTTATATAAAATTTTGATGGAAGATAAAAAATCGTTTTAGTATTATTTACAAACATTTTTATCGTCAAAAATTGGCGTAGAAGTAGTAACCATGGTTATTGGTGAATGTATTTCTAATTAATATTATACAATTAATGTAAAATATTTTTATTCGTTTTTGACTATTAAACTTGTAAATGACTTCATTGATAACCTTTTCGGAATTTCGATTCTGTGAATAAAGCTTGATTGTGCATATCGGTACTTTTTGGAGACGGAGACTTTATTAGCTTTTTATCTGTTTGAATGTGCCGTTAGCAACATTGTTGGTAGTTATGCGAATGATTGGTCGTATAGCGTCGATTGTGAGAATATATCACAACAGTAAGCTTTCAATACTGCTCATAAACGACAGTATTTCAGATTAATTTAATTAGTGGATTGTATCCAGCTACAATGACGTTTCCAATAATTAATTATAATTTATAGAAACATTATACATTATGTCACTTACGAGAGAGGAAAAGAACCACTTTTTTTTCAAACTATTGTTACAGATATCTTATTAGAGCAATGATAAATGAAATATACTGTTGTTAAAATATAAATTATATAATTAAGTAACTTTCATATAAAAATCAATATAAAACGAAATGCATATAGTAAGAAGTTTTTCAAATTCAATCGAGATTAATATAAAAATGATTCATTCCTATAGAAACTTATAAATATAGACAAAAATCAAAACACATTTACGGTATCTCCCATTCTTTCGTATAATCCAAAAATCTCTACAAAATCTGTCCAAACAACTCCATCCGATGACCAAGCTCTCGCCGCTCTAACTCTCGCATTCTCACGCACAAAAACTCGCCGCGTCTGTAAGAGCCTCCGGGAAATCGAGAATCACGCCGACACGAGGACTGCCGGTTCTCGCTCTATCACTCCCGCCATACATAAGTAACAAGAGATACATCATTACGATGGGCGATATTAACGCGCCGCGCAGCTAGCCGCGTTTTTGCCTGTACGCCACGCGCGGAGAAGGAAAAAGTCCTGCGGACTTTTCTCTCGCCCACATAGTCGTCATGCCACCCGCAAACACGTATGCGCATACATACAGACAGACGCATGGATCGACCGAAATATGGGAAAATCCGCCGAGCGAAGTTGTTATGACAGTCAGCGGCGGGCCATCCATCACGCGCGGACGTTCCGAAAAAGAGAGAGAGAGAGAGAGCAAGCAAGCGAGTGAGATTCGGTCCCGACGGGTCTCTGGCCGGACCAACTTATCCAATATTTAAGGTTTTGTCCCTCGCGGCGCGCTGCTGATATATCACTCGCATTAATATATATTTGCGGGGGAGATAACTTCGCCGCTCGCGAGATATATACAACGTCTCTTGCTCTCGTTCTCTCTCTCTCTCTCGCTTCGATCTCCTGGAGATGAGGGGAAAGTGTCCCGCGTGGACAGTGGTGGCGTGACCGAGGAAGAGAGAGAGAGAGAGAGAGATGGTGCGTATTAATATTGACGGACAGTGCGTGCGTATATATGTATTATACGCTCTTCTCCGGGGAAGTGATTGACAAAACGCGTTGGGATTTTATTTTATGTGGATGGATAGGGAGACGGGAGAGCGGCGGAGGAAAGTTCGAGGAAGAGATAATGAAGTGTGTCGACTCTGCCCAAGAGCTATTGTCATGTTTGTGAGTGTGTGTATGTGATAGAGAGGAGAATCTTTATTAGATTAGCTTGAATTTCATGAATTTCAGATTTATAGTGAGTTTGAAAAATGAATTTTTTGATCTGCGTTTTTGTTGGAGATATACTTTTAATGTTTTTGAATTAGGTTTGACAGCACAAATATAATAAATATAATCATTAAAATAATATCTTCTATGATTGGTAAATATATATATTTAGCTACAGTCTGTTCTTGTAAAAATATGAAATTTTTGTGAACTAAAAGTGAAAATCAAAAGTATTTAATCAATCTAAGAATATCACTTTTAATATTCCGGCTCATCATTTTGAAAGAACAGTAATTGTCAATGAATGAATCTTATTATTATTCTTTACCATATCAGTCGAAAAAAAACGTCATGCGATATTATCAACTCTCTAAAAATACACATAAAACACTTTTCAGTAAACCACAGATAAAATAATCTAAATAAACTAATTTATTGCTTATTCCCCTTCTACACTTTTCGTAATAAAAGACAACATGCACTTATTGTAATTATGCTTTTAAAAGGCGAAATTCAAGTCGCTCGCTAAGTGAGCCGAGAAAATAAATTGATATCCCGATAAATAATTGCAGGTCAATCTGATTGGCAATTCATCAATACGTCCTATATGTATTTCACTCAATCTTATTTACTGCCTTGTACCTTTCATGTACCCCATATATACAGAAAATTCCTTTACACATGCATTCCATAAAAATCAAAAGACATTTTCCAATAGATAACAATCATTATCACCGATAGGTTTACGTGGGAATACAGATATCAGAGAACGTGTTTACCTCTCTTGAAGCCGATGTGAAAAAGAAAACAGATCCTTTAAGAAATAATTACAAGCCCGATGATTGTAATACCTCGTTAAACGGCGCGCCGCGCTATTGCCGCGCATACAAGTGCATTCATTCGTGTTGACCGATTACGAGGGCTGATTGATAAAATAATTTCAATCTCCTATTAACATTCGTTACCTCTCGCGTGTATATACATACAGACAGCACAAAAGCGCCGTCGCTCCTATATCCCTCTCTTTCACTCTTATATCCGTACATACACCACACATAAAAGCCCCGATGAATTTCCCTCCCCGCGCATACACACACATGCAGACGCTAAAACGATCCGCGAGCCGCGATCCGGCCGTTATTAATAGTCGGACATTACTTATTTCGCCAGACGCTATAATCGTAGTAAATTATCATTAAGCAGCGCAAAAAGCGGGCGAACGCGCACGGGCTTATGTCAAAGTGGATAATGCGGCTTGCGCGCTCTGCACTTGCGAAATTAAATCCGAGAGAAAACGCGATGTCGCGCATAATACCTCTCTGCGATGGGGCGCTGGCTAGAAATCGCCTTACGTAGGATACATGTATGTACGTACGTATGTACATACACGCACCATCTCATGCACAATAACGGCTAGAGGATGTCTCGCAGCTGCAGTGCGGCCGGTCGCGCGGTGAGATTGCACGTCGGAGACGCGCGCAGGACCGATTTACAGGCGCATCAAAGAGATTTACCGCGGCGGCCGTATACGCCATATAGCTGATGCGTGTATATACATGCGAGCCAGGGTAATTAAAGCGTGCAGGTAGAGACGACGACGACGACGCTGGACACTGTCTGTTTTTTTCTTTTGTCGTCTAGGAGTGTGTGTTTGTGATTCACCGTTGGGGGCAGGTGAGATAGCGGCGACAATATTGCTTCTTTAGAGAGCTATATGCGCTATATAGATTTGTTTGGGTAGGAGGAGACGACGAACGATGAGTTTACGATTAATTCAACGGGAATGAATAATGGATTGCCGGTTGATTAAAATCTCGCGATGATTTGGTGATTTCATTAAGGATGTGTCATTAAGTCCGCTGGTGTCTCACAGGAAGAAGTGAGAACACGATGATGTATTATATATTGTTGTATGTTGTGTACAATGAAAACGTTGTTTGAGTAAATTCCTTGGTAATTAGCAATATTATGTTTCTTAATAATTACAAAGTAGTGTTTTTTATGGTTACTATAGAATAGACACGGAAAACACATGTTGCGGTTCTCGCGAGCGAGATTTAAACATAGAAAGACGGAACCTCCTCGCGAGGACACGTAACCGAGTCCGAAATTCCCTCTTCGCACACCGCTCACCAGACGTTAATATAATTATACGATACGGTAATAACGGTCAATTTAAATAATACCGAGAGAGACGGAGACTTTCTTTCCTCCGCTAAACATCCCGACGCTCTTCTCCACATATATATACATAATATATATCCCTGTCTCTCGCTCGGCTCGCGAACATGTGTCCCGCGTCACGAAAAAATATGTATATATAAAAGCGTGTGGCGGATCGCGAAAGAGATAGTTTAGAGGAGAGATGATATCTGCTCGCGAGAGCGGGGCGAAATTGCCGGTGTAATAACAACCCCGCGGTCCAATTAGAACTGCCGGCTATGGGAATCGGTCGCCGCCGTGTTGTATTATACATGTATACGACACCTGTGTGCGTCTGTGTGTAACCCGTGACACGGCACTTCCGCGTAGAGTCTACGTTTTTTATATACATGTATACACGAGCGCGTCAGAATTTCGCAAAGGAGAGAGACGAGCTTCTTTTTTTTTTTAAGCGACGACGAATGCGAAATGTGATTAGCCTGTCAGACGCGCGGATTTTGAGAAACTATTACTTTTACAATGGCGCGCGAAGGGCGAGACAAAGAGACGATGGTATCAGTGTATATTGGTTTTTATGGCTTTCGAGGAATCGACGAAAAGTAGGACGTATAATGAATATAACGAGGCGGGCAGCTTGAGGACGAGGTTTATCGTTTCTTTCGCACTGTATTTTACGATGACAAACTGGCTATCTTGTAGAATTATTTTTTACATAAATTAATTCTAACAACGATTTTTCTCTTAACTATACAATCGATTAAATATCATCACTCTATTTAAAATTATAAAACCATTCCGCGGCTCATCTGCTTATCGAACAATGAACATCACAATTACAACTCTTGAATCTGTAGCAGTCAATACGAACGCTCCCTCGCCCACTCGATTGACCAGATTGCGCAGCTAATAATAATCGCCGGAGGCCACAACAATAACCATCACGCTCCCTCTACAATATCGAAAACGTCATAAGCGCGCTCGTACAGAAAAAAAAGCAAAGGCCATCATCACAATACGTGCTCTGCTCTCTCTCTCTCTTTCGAGAGGCCAATGAATGGCACCTACAGCAGCGCGCTACAAAGCACCCCATTAGAACCTCCGACACACAACGCTCACTTGCCTCTATACACATTCTTTCTTCGACTTCTGCCATGCCGTATTGCTCTCTCTCTCTCTCTCGTTTTTTTTTCTAAGCTCATTAAGGCCGTTTTCCAGAAGCGTCAGGAACGAAAGGGTCCGGATATAATCGTAATGCCGGCGCATACAAACGGGCGCTAATGGCGCGGATGGCTTTTGTTGTTTTTAATTAACCCTTTCTTTCAAGACGCGAGCGCCGCGCGTCTCTCTATGTATAATAGTGTAAGGGAGGCGGCAGCGGTAAAACGCGCGGCACAAAAGGGCTGCTTCAGGCAAAATTCATATAGACTGTACGCGAGTATAACCCCGGTCAGGAGTAACGGCGCGGCAGGAGCAGCTTTTTCTCGCAAGGCGCGCAGTCCCGCGGGAGATGTAAATACGCGAGAATCGCACCGCCGAGAGACGAGGACAGAAGTTCGAGCTGGAGGAGGAGAGAGAGAGAGCTGAGGAAATTGCGCGCTTATCTAATTACCCTTTCTGCTTCGTGTGCCCTTCTCCCGCGCGCGTACACCGATCCCGAATGAAGCGGAGGAGAGAAGGAGAGAGAGAGGACGGGGTTCTAATTGACGTCGTCCGTGGCCTTCGGAAAGGAAGGTCTAATCACTTGCTCCCAAGCGTAGCTCGCCGCGTGTATAGCTTGATAATGTTTCTTTCTGACTTGGACTTCTTTTGTTTGGGATGGCTTTTTGTGCGGGCCGATATACTTTCTAATTGAATATTTATTGGGGGAAAATTATTTGTTTCAAACAAAATCATAAATAATTGTTTTACATCTTTGTTAAAGAAAGTATCTAATGGTGTTTGTTATTGTATAAAAATTTTTTGGAAAACTAATTTAAGTAACGGTGGTAATATAGTATTTAATAAAATTACAATATCCTTTGACCAATAGCATGAATGACGTCCAGTATATATCAAAAATATTTTAAAAAATGTTCATTTTCTTTATAATAATTACATACATCCATTAACAATATAATTATCATAGGAATTCGCAGACATTAACTGCTACTCCGAAGCTAGAAAAAAAAATGAAATTCCAGAAAATTAGAAAACACCACGGCGCATGCAAGTACATAATAACAACCCAAGCGTGTATACCCTTACGTATAGACAACCGCTCCTCCACGTCGCGACGACTCCGAAGAAGGGCATTTAGCGATCATTAACATCGGCTCGCGACTGCGCAGAACCGTGAACCGCGTATATACCGTGCGGAAGAGGTTAATAATTGGTGACTCTGCATTTCACTCTCCAACGGCGGCGCGGGGAAAAGCTTTCGCACTGGTACACGAGGCCTTGGCGGCGGCGAGTGCGAAAGAGGAATTTACGTGTCGGCGCTTTGTCGCGGTCACGACGGCTGTCAATCACCGGTGATATGAGGCGACACATTAATCTCACCGAGACCCCGTGACCGCATCATCTCCTCCTTCCTCCCCCTGCTGCGGTTTCAACGGACGCGCGCGCGCGGACCTTACGACCTCTCGCATGGCGGTCGCGCGGAGAGTCTCTGCGTCGACGTTTTTTTTTTCTTTTTTCTTGTCAGGCGCGTTGCAGCCGCGGCTGTGGCCCGATATTACCGCCGTAGCGCGCGCGACTTGCACAATAATTACACGAGTTACAGGGGGGCCTTTCGTAGGCAGTAGGTGAAATATACGTTGCTTAACGCGCTACGTTAGAGGAACGATGATGGTTGTAATTATCATCCTAGGGGGGTTTTATACCTATGTGGTCCGAAAGTGTAGTCTTTTTTTTTGCTAGTAGGAACCGGGTGTTGTTTTTTTGGCGCGTATGTCAATGACATTGACTTTTTATGGTGCGATGCTGTACGAAAGTGTCTCAGCGAGTAATGTTCTTTCGTCGAGTAATGACGTAGTGTAAAAAACTAATGATCTTATACAAATTAATAAGACCTTCTGCTGGTATTGCAAGTAGTAAAAGTTGATATCTTATTCGGTGTAATGAAACAAGCTTCGGTGAACTTTTCTTTCCTGCGGCCGTCATGCGCGCATAAAAGTATAACCGTCAGAGCGATATGTATATTATTTGTTTAAAAGTTCTTGTTTGTGCATGACTGCAGTTTTATTGGTTGACAAGCATAAAACTGTCGTTGGATATTGCATGTTTTTCAAGCTTTCTAACAGTTTTTTTTTCATTGTGTTGAACTAATGATATGATTAAAGATAATCGCTTATCGGCGAGCGCGGTGAAATTAAAAAAGAATTAGTGCAGTGACCGTTGAACGCATTATCGTCGCTCTCGGGTATACAGTTTTTATTAGCCATTTTTATTGACAACGGCCAGTGTCGCCAAATTTTATCGAAATCTTTGCGCAATTCGCGGCCGAGTGTCGTGATAAGAGCGCAAATCGAAGCGTTTTAAAAATATAAAATTCATCCATGAGAAATTTCGTTGCTCTCGCTGAAATACCGGCTTCGCGTGTCCGCAAGAGCCTCTCATAAGTTTTCGCGCTCGCGCACTCGTGAGAAATCGATCGATTACCTCTCTTAAGCCAGTCACGAAATGCGACCTACGCAAAAACTGGACGGCCGCTGACAAATGTTCCCTCGTCCCAACTGATGTCTTTTTCGTTGGGTTTCTTTCCGAGCGACCCTCTGATGGAGCCATTTGTTTAACCACTTTTTTCCTTAGGTAAACTTTCTCATTACTTATTAAATTTAATATTTGTAAACTGCTTTTTTACATGAGCAGTGTAGATGTTATTAATTATAATACTTCTGCAGCAAACCTTTTTCTTCTGTAAGCTCCCATTCAGAGCAACAAAAATCTATCGATTTCCATTTTACTTATCAGTATAGTAAAATTGTAAAATTCAATACAATTCAAGTATGTCCCTCTATTCCTATAGGTACAGTGAATTATTCATCGAACATTTTTAACGTGTACAGAAATGTTTGAAAAATTACATTGCACTTGTCACTAATTATTACTTCAAATAAATAAAAAACAAATAAAAAATTTTTATTTCTTTTATTATACGTATACAACATAAGAGGTAGCTACCAAAATTTTCAGCACATGCCACACTGCCTATCATCCGTCCGATCAGTGTGCATTATTTAATTACTTCTGATAACTACATATTATTACGCCCGGCTTTACTTGCCAGCACGGATGCGTCGCATCGTATCACCATTAATTACTACACTTCGGAGCCAAAATTCGCTCGCTGCACCCTTCAATCGAGCCAGTCGCGCGCTACGTGCCTGTATAAAAAGGTGTTGGAGCCCTGCGTATACCATGACGAAGCGGCGAGTATTCAAGTCATCGTGGCGGCTCTCGTTGTCGTAACGATGATGATTAACCGCAGTAATGAGTCTCGAGTTCCACAAAAATTTTACGTCCGCTATTCAATTTTATACTCCTTACGTGACAGAGTTTTTGAAAAGGGTATTTTGGCCAGAGTATATCATTCAAGATGCAGTTATGCTAATCATGCTTTCTGAATGACATTTACGCGTTATTCGTCATTTGCAATTCGGATTTTCTTGCGGTTTGTGAGAGCCGGGTTTTATTCAATTATAAAAGGGTATCATATATTCTGTATAATTTTATGTACCCTTATTGAAAAACTACAATATTAAAAGAAGTACAAAAAAAATTTTGAGTAGCTACTTATAACTTCTTCATATAACAAACTGCAACTATTTAGATTCCCGTTACTAAATAAAAAGAAAAATGCCAAAGTAAGCGAATGCAACTCTCGCGCAGCACACTCCGTCATAGCGCTCAATAATTCGTCGCTTATCAGCGAGCCAAGCGCAGAGTAAATAAGCCCATATCTATTGCGCTGGTCTAATAGATTCTCCCGCAGGTTGCTATCTCGGGATAAATTTCCGGCCGGACGTAGCGACACCGTTCATCATACAGCCGAAATTCAGTGTGCGAGCGCACGGCGAAAATAGAGCCGGAGGAAGGCCTCGAAAAAAAGACAAGTGAGCTCCAACCAC
>JAPYZO010001382.1:0-18411 GCA_030522905.1 Torymus flavipes
TATAGGAAGCCTTTTACCGTGGGTATTAAAAAAGCGTGTAATTTCAGGAGAGAGAAGAGACAATGCGCGCGCACGCGCGAGCGAGCGGAATTTAATTATGAATCGGCGCGGCGGGGCTGCAGACGTTATGAAACGCGCGTGTAACGGGTATATATGTGTGTACACGTTGGTTTGGCAGAATTACAAATGTAGCGGAATCCTCGATGTGCAGCGGATCTCGGAACTGATTATACATATTTCATTGCATGCTGGGGTTTTAATTGAACTTTTAGTTTTCAATAATCACTGTTTTGTTTGTATAACATAGGTGCATGATACAAGAATGTATTGGTGAGATTGGAAACGAAGAATGATCAAGGTATAAAGAAGATTGATGTATCCTTCGACCGTCGAGGTAGTATTAGCAATTATCTCCTGTTTCTAATAACAAAAGTAAACTTTTTAATGGGCAAACTTCCTCTCAAATCATACATCCGCGTGGCAACAGAAATAATCGTGTGAAAAACTCGCGCTTTTTCCAATTTCAATCAAAGAAGGTATACCTACATTACATCTACACTTTTATTACGCGAACGACCCCCAGCCAACCTCTCACATCTTCAATTATATATACGCAAATATATATCCTCGGGCAGACCAATATCACGGCCGATTAAGCGCCCGTCCGCTCGGATTAAAAAGACGCGCAGAAGATGCTGCCGCCCTCCCTGAGATAAAATAATATAACGTAGAGTATAAGTTGCTCAAGGAGAGGACAGGCAGTGCGTCATCGTCGTCGCGCGTCGCTTGGCCGCGTGTCAGCGAGGGCTGTCTGTCAGTTTATTAGGCGGGGGGAAGTGCGGGGGAAAACAATTTTGCGGCAAGATGGAGGTTTTGCTGCGTGGTCGTGTATAATTTTTGGCTGCGTGAAGTGAGATTATCTTTTTTTTTACAAGGAGTAGGAGCCCTGGTAGAAATTGACTCTATTTTCTACTTAGAAATAGCGAGTTTTACTGGAGGAAGACCAACAATTAGACATTTTTCTTATCTACTTCTATTTAGCGATGAAACTATTTTTCCGGTCATATTCGACCATTTAATAGATTGAAAATAGACTAAGTTTTATCACAAATTTACATTAGCTTATTTATGAGTATTTGAAAGTTTAAAAGATATTAAAGTTGGGCGGCTTTTTAATTAGAAAATGGCTAATAAGAGGCTTGCTATTATGGCGAGGTGTGAGAGAGACAATCTAATAGAAAAATATGGGTTTCAGTTAATATCTAAGAAGGGAGTGCTCTAAATGTTGTTAGTCTGTGTTTATTGGTTACATTTTTGTAAGCTATTTATTACAATTGAATTCTCTGAAATGTAACCTCAAGTCTATGAGTAAATTTAAATTGAATATTTTGAGGTTATGCCATTCTATTTCCAATTTATTAAATGGTCGAATAATAGGGGAAAAAGGCGTTTCATCAAGGAACAATAACTAGCCATTTATTCTAGCTATTTACTATGACTTTCTGTCTATTTCGCATAGAGAAAATTTCTACCAGGGAGGGGAAGGAACTGTTGTATACTTGAAGTAGTAATATGTTAATGTCCATATCGATAATTTAAATAGATTGTATCCACCTAACACATCATTATGCGTGTTAAACAAGTATATATTCATGTTTAATATAATTTACTCGCGATGACACGACGGTTAAGGAAAAAAAACACACCAACGTTTCATTAATTCCAACCCATTATATACGAGAATATATACGTATACATACTGCACTTTATATCCCGCGGCGCAGGTTTTATACTAAAACCGAAGATTAGCCACAGTCAATTTCTGCCTCTAACATCCGCGCAATTTCATTTTTACACGAACATCAAGCGCGCCCCCGCGCGATACAATACACTATACAACGCTCGCTCGATACGATCGGTTATAATTGCAAAACTCATTATTTCTCGACGCGATAAGCGCGAGCGAGCGTCTGATGACGAAAATAAAAGAAATCCTGGTTTATTGCCGCGTTTCATTAGCACGCACAATAAGTTTTCATTCGAAATATGGAACGCAGCAAATTTTTCCATGTGTGCATGCTGATGATATTTATCTACCACGAGATATTTGACAAAGGAGAATATATATATGTACATGTGCGAAGCGACGACGCGATTTATCAATGTCATTTGTATCGGAGATTGCGGGCGCGAGAGCGTGCGCTTTCTTGCTGTGCTAATGTGTATTGTACATCCGCGTGAGGTTTTCGCTATCAGGGGAATCAGTGAAGCGTACGTAATAATAAGACTGGCTGTGTGTTGTAATTGTGTGCGATTTCGGCAAATAAGCCACGTCGTGGCTGACTTTGATTTTGAAAGCAGCGATTACTTCCCTCGTAGAAATTGTATCTATCGAAAAATGGTTAGGAACTTATAATAAATGGATGATTTCTGGATAGTGGTAAAACGATTTTTTCAATTATATTCTCTGTTTAATGGAGATAACACAACCTTAATTGGTTTTTACTAAATTTTATCTGTAAACTGATTATGTATTTAAAAATAAAGATTAAAACCGCAGATAGCTGACGAAAATCTAAACACGAATTATTCGATTTAATACCTTTATAGTAGGGTATAAAGTTTTGGGGGATACAAACGAAAAAAACGATTTTTCCGGTTGATTCTGTCTCTCTCATTACTCACCATAATAACAAGCCTCTTACTAGCCATTTCCTAAATTGAAAAAAAAGCAATTTGATTGAATCTACGGCAATTTCAGTTATCCGTATTTAACAGGAAAATGTAATTGAATCAATGGAATTTCTATTGGTGCAACGAAAAGTTTGGTTGTTTCAATATAAATTTTATTGAATTAACAGAACTCCGGTGCATCATCAACCAAATTTTTCGTTTGCTTCTTTTTTTTTCTCAGAAATTTGGCCAGTTTCTTTAGTTATATTATATAAGTTTGATATCTTTTAAATACCCATAAATAAGCTAACGTAAATCTGTGAAAACTTATTCTATTTTCTATCTATTAAATGTGAGTATGATAGAAACAATCGTTTCATCGATGGATATAAATGGCCAAGAAAAGTGTCTAGTTGTTCACGATTATTGATGAAAGTAGCTATTTATTATAGGCAAATAATGGAATCTATTATATATATTTATTCTATCATTTGATTAATTACGTTTATTATTACATATAACAAGTACATATCCAAAGATTTATTAATTACCGGTAAATCCAAGTCAGCGAACCAATAAACCATCTAATACATTATACAACTCCTCAACACAACCCACACTACCATCGTTTTGAATTTTTTTTAATCAATGTTTACATGTTCGGCTAAACCCCGCGCGCTCCGCAATCTTTTCATTAGCTCGGCATTAAAGCTACCTTATTATACGCGACACACGAGATTGCCATCAGACCCGATAACCCCACATGCATTTATATCGCCGGGTGCTACACGTCATATACTCAGCGACTGTCGCGCGCGTGCCTATAATCACGCATTGTCCACCTCTCGTTAAATTCGCGAAATCTAATTCGGCCGCGGTCGATAAAAGAGCCTCGCGAGGGCCCTAAAACGCTCTTTCTCTCTCTCTCAGAGCTCGAATGGAAAACGCGTACATACGGTAGCATTATCTCATAATGTTAGGAGAGCACGTGTGTGTGGGAGGTTTTAGAATGTGGGGGGATGGTATCCTATTGTGAGGATTTGGATTTGAGTGGCGAGGGGTAGATGGTTTTTGGGGTTGATGGGTTGGAAGATTGATACTTGAAAGATAAACTTGTATTGGATGGATTTAAGTATATAGTCTTGTTTGAGGAATCGTTTTATTTATCGATGTTTGTAAAGTAATTAGGATTTTACAACGCGAAATACCAAATTAGTATGGATTATAATTGTTTTTAACTGCTAAACATTATACGAAGAAGCGTAATTTAACGATGGAAATATGCAGGCCTATTTCAAAGGATATTGGATATCGGCTAAAAATGTAGATTCTGTTAGTGTGCCTACTTTATAATTACAGTTTGAAATTCAATAATGCAGCGGAATTTCCTATAAATAACTACATACATATTTCCACAACTCGGCCGTGTAATAACTAATGTAATAACTGACCCGAGAACTGACCTCATGTTAGAGTTTGTACTACTGTCATGTATATAATTTAAGTTAACCAAATATAACCCGCGCTTATCGGAACCATTTAATTTATAAATAGCCGACTACGTTAAAATAACAATTCCGAGAAGTCAAAATATTCCAAACCTTTTGATAAATTTACTGGCAATCATAAAACAAAACGGAAATTTAAAAAAAAAATACGACAAATTGATTAAACAATCGTCTCTCGCGTTTCGCTAAATTATTTCCATCCAAGCGTTATTATTATTCATTTCCAGGGAATTAAAGTCAACGCGATATGTTTATGTCGCGCGGTTCTGCTTTTTTATTATTATTTAATCAAAATTAATTTGTATTATTCGGTTCCACAATAATTTCCTATATACGGCCCGCCGCGCGCGACTCAATCGCCTTTTTTTTATTACTCGTACAGAAAAATGCTTAACTACCGTGACATTATTACTTTATAAAATGTGGAATAAGCGTTTTCTAATCGGCCGAGCTTTTATCTAATTTAATAACCTTAATTTCGAAATACAGCACAATTAAGCGACACTGATAACGCCAACGTTTACGATATATATAAACGTCGCGAAAATCTGTGCGTCTGCCGCAAAAGCTTGATTCTCGTCAACTTTAATAACAACCATTTCTTAAGCAGCTTTTAGCTAGAAAACTTTTCCTCCCGTAATTGCCATTTCTACGAACGAGCAACAATTTTTTTTCCTCAACAACGCATAACGAACGCGAGAAAGAAGAAAATTTTCTCAAAACACACACTCAACGCCCACGCTAACGAACTAATTGCATCTCCGCGAAACATATCCTCCAATTACAAAGATAGCACCTATATACCAAACACACGTACACACGATATACGCATCGTCAGTCGTCAGCTGTTCGACCTCGGAGGGTCGTGTCCTCTCTCTCTCTCTCTCGCCCACTTGTTGATCCGCCACACACACACACACACACACACACGCTGCGTCGTCAAATAAAAAGAAAAGAAAGAAAATTCATCCAGTGCACCTAATTATCGTTCGCAGAACCTACCACCGCGCGCGTGTGTGTCTACAATTAGCTAACCGCGGCTCGTTATTACGCGAGAGCCCAAGAGCGAGAGAGAAAAAGGTAAGGAGCTGCCGCAGCGGCGGCAGCGGCGTGTCGTTAAGTAAGCGTAATTGCGCCGGGTTGCCCGAGATCATTGGAATTATGTCATCTCTTCGGCCGGAATAATTAGGCGCTTTTCTCGGATAAGTGTGCAGCGGCGGCTAGCTTGACGTGTGCGTGACATAGATACGACGCAGTCTATGTATGATAGAGGGTATATATTGGTCTAGTTACGAGAGAGAAGACGAGCGTGAGGGTTATCAGCTGATTGATACACGCTACTGACGGCGTTCCGGCCAACGCGCGCGCGCGGCATTCTAGATTGTGAATCGTTCGATGTGTATTATAGAGCGGCTGAATTACTTTGCATCGAGGTTTGATAGCGACGCACTAAATTGTTGTTTTATTCAGCATTATATTGATATCCCGAGGAAACAAGGTGTCTGATAACAACAAATCTATACACTTTCGGAGTATAAGTATACAGATTGAAATCAGAGCTCGAGATAATCAGCGTTATTATTCATTTTTTGTCCGATATCACACGCACCTCTTCTTTTCCACACGCGGCGACGACGGCTTTCCTCTCTATTTTTAGCCGGTTATGTCACTGGAACCACGCGCTTGCTGAAAACACTATCTCTCGATTTCATATATAATATAATCTACCTTATACTATACGCGTGCCACCTATTTCTCCGCACTCTCGAACGAACCCAACATCACATCACGTCTCCTCTCATCACAATATAATATTATACTACACACTTACGTCAACTCTCGACGACGACCGCCGGTTGCGTCCGGTATACACAATACAGTGTCCACACGCACACGTGGTGATGATAATACACACGTAATATGTAAACGCTACCTACAACACTCGCGCTTTGATGTGAGGACGAACCGAGCGCCGACGAGGCTGGCTGAGCACTGAGCGCTCGCACGCGCGCGCGGCGGCGGCTAGGCGACGTTAGATATAGAGGAGGGAGGGAGAGAGACGTCGCCGCGATCCACGTGACCCCCCGGCGCGGGAGTAGAAAGAGGAAAGCTTATCAATGAGAGAGAGAGAGAGAGAGAGAGCGAAGATGCAGGGACGGAGGGTGAGAGTTGAGGGATTGTTGTTGTTGTTGAATAAGTAAGATGGGGGAGGATGTGAGCTCGGTGGTATGTATCTTGGGGTAAAAAATTATGATGGTTGGAGCGGGTGATTGGATTGTGGATTATGTATGTAAGGGATTCTTCGTAGGTCGTTTTGTTTTTTCTTTTCAATGACACGGTATTTTTAATTGTGTGGGTATATATGCGTTACATCGTGAATGGATTATTTATAAACGTTAATGAAACCGGAGACTTTGGTGGCGATTAAAGTGTGTATCGATTGGCATATGGGTTTGAAAATATTCTATTTCGATGTATCTCCGTGGTAGAAATGTTGAGCAGGAGCTAGCTATTTTTCAGTTAACTTTATATGGTTAAAAACGTACATAATTGCTTGTATTTAAATTATGGCATTTACAGTTTAGAAAATATGTAGTTTAAGTACACGGACAAAAATAATCAGTAAATTCTACAATTTGTATAGTTGGTTTGACTATAAAGTGGCAAGTTCGTTTTACTTTTAAAATATCGGTAAAATTTTCAATTTTGAAATGTAGAATCTCCATTTTTAAAAAGTAGAATTTCCATTTTAAAATGTAGTAGTCCATTTTGAAATGTCGAATTCCCATTCGTAAAAAGCAGAATTCCCATTTTGAAATGTAAAATCTATACATTTTTTAAGAGTAGAATTTCCATTTTCGGAATAATGGCATTATTATTGCACTAATTCAGTTAATTTTATTGCTTTATTTGTTCCTTGAGCTTCCATCCTTTGCTAAAACGCATAATTAACACGTTATAGCTATAAAATATGCTTAATTTTCTACCACAACTTGTAAAATAAAGCTGGAATTTTTCATTTTGGAGTAAGACATATACATAAACAAAAAATTCACTTGCAAACCTCGGTCCCCATTTTCATCCGATACACAAACTTTCACTCAACCACCAACAAGATAAAATTCTGAAACCCCGAACACACTTACCACCTAAACAACCCGAAACTTTTATATACCAACCTCCCTACAATCCATAAAAGTTCAATCCCGTCCCCTCATCAGCCCCTCCTCTATCTCCTCACCCCGACCTTAATCAACGAAAAATCTCTCCACGATACATTTTCCGCGTAATGTAGCTAGCTTCCAGCAGCAGCAGCAGCAGCGGATCGATATATCCGTATACTTACGCGTCGTATATAAACATTACGCAACCGCCGCGCGATTGTCTCCCGCTCATCCGACCTGTATAATACACGTCGTCGTTGGGCAAGCGAGCGAGCGGATTATTATGCATGCGCGCGAGTGCTCGACTTTGCGTGTTGTATGTATTTTCGGTCGGAGAAGCGATTTTCGCGTATAAGACGGGTTCTTGAGAAACGATCCGAGATATAAATATTTCGTGTGCATCGTCCGGTAGAACAATTAATTCACTCTGAAATACAAGATATATGTCGACGCGCGAATCGCGAACAAATATTGTGCTACCTCCTGTCGCTGTCGAAGATAAAATCCGGAGAGTTTCTCGTCTCTGATAAGACGTATACATTCAGAAGAAGAAGAAGAAGAAGGCGAGCGCAATCGGCCGCTCATTGTGCGGAATAACAAGCGAAACTTTTTTATATATATTCGCATAGCTCCGAGAATAATAACCCGGTCTCGGCGTGTTTTTATATACATAGCTGTAACTCTCTGCATCGCGGGAAAACTTCGTATATATCGATATTTTTATATACACGCGAGAAAGGAGGATCCGAAACTTATATAGAAAGAGTGCAGTATTCTTTGCGTGCGGACTGATTCGCAGTGAACGTGAATTGAATTTTTTTTTTATTTTTATAAAAAGAATTCTGCTATACTTATATCCATCTATAAAATACAACAAAGGACTTTTTTTACGAAAAGTTCAATCTATTTTCCCAATAAGCTCATTGATACACATTTTCATTAACCATGATCCTACAATTTAATCCAATAACTACACGCGCTAAAAGCCAAACAACAACCTGGACGTCCTCCAAGTTAATCGCCATCCTCATCGCTCGCATCGGCTGCTAACGAGATAACGCGGTATCCGAACAATTAGCCGTGGCGCTGCATCGTAGGACCAGGGTATAATCTAACACGAGTTGGCTCGCCGCCCGCGTGATTCAGAAGTGTAATATCCTTCCCTCTCGATATATTCTCTGTTGTTGTTGTTGGTATAAAGAGGTTTTTCGTGTGATTTTACGGGCTTTTCGGAAGGTGAAAGGGAAAGTTTTTAATGTTGCGGTGAAATTCATCTTCGTGGGAGAACTATAATGCATTCAAATCGTATTTTGAAACACACACGCACACATACATACTGTAATATAAAACAAAACGTATTATACGCAGTAACAAACGCCAAAACTTTCCCGGCCGACGAAACTGCACCGAAGGCGCGAATCGCGCTGTGTGGCGGCGACCGCAAAAGGCGGCCGCACGCGCAGGCACGCGCTGACGACGTGGCTGCTGTGGCCTCTTTGTCGTGGTATTAACGTGCGTATATATTGAGGGTGTTGGAAATTTTGCGTGATTGGGTATACCGATACGTTGACAAATTGCTGGTATAGAGGTATTTTTTTCTATAGTTGCGTAACAGTAGTTTTTTGTTTATACGAAGCGATCGCGAGTTTGCATGTTATCTGATTATCAGAAAGTTCGACCGCTGGCGTAAGTATAATAAATATATACACGCTCTTTACAAATGTCGCAGTGTGATCTATTTTTAGATCTTTGTAAGCGAGGAAAAACCTTTTTTTTATTTTCCTTTGACTTTTTAAATTTACCGTCGTATATAAATTATCGATGCAATGATATACGTATACGTAGAGCATTGACTAATAAGCGTTTTCCGTATTTACTCATCAAGTTAATAATTTTTGTATAAAGAAAATTACTTTTTCTAAAAGGTTACTACGCGCGGAAAGAGCAATTTAATCTGCACGAGTCGTGTCGTGTAATTACGTTCCATCGTGCAGCCCCTGCAGTCACGAATGCCATTCCAAAAAGAATTAATTAATACAACTGGGCATCTTTTTTTATCCAGGATATATCTTTGAAAAAAAAAATTTCTAGATCGATGTATCGTGGTAGCTTCAAATTTGACGTTTTATATATATGTGCGCGCTCGAATGATGGTGGACGGATTATATTCTTGGTATTATTGAAATGGAGCTTCGTGTTTAATATTTATTACGAATGAAATTATGGAAGATGTCAATTTATTTCGACCTAAAATATTTTACGTATAATTCGAAACCGATAAAGGCCAAAATGAATAAATTAATAGAAAACTAGAAAAAGAATAAGTTTTACAAAAAATAATTCAGTATACTTAGTAACATTCAGTAAGTCTGTGCGGAAATGCAATTAAAATATTATAAACTTCAAAAGAATCAGGAAACGAAACAAAATTGACCAAGTTTCATAATACACGCAATATTTTAAAGATTTTTATCAAATAATAAAACTTCGATTCCTGATTTTTAAAGCTTATAATATTCGAATTGCATTTTCGTAACGAATGAAAAAATCGTTAACTAAATTTTGACAGGAGCTGTAAAACCATAACATCCTTAAAACACTTACGTACCTCTTTCACTCCGGTATTATCCCAACGCAACAAAAGAATTCAATTACACACAAAATTAATATCGAGCTAGAAATCCGCGCGACCGGCCTAAATACAGACGATTACCTCGCTAAACACACGTACACACACTGCACCTCCCAACCAATTAAATACGAAACAAAGCGCTCGCGAGCGCATTCCTGCGAGGTAAGCACGCGGCGCGCGAAATCGCGATTCGACGCGACGATGAATTTCCTTCGTCGCCTCCCAGTAAAAAAAAAAGAAGGGAGGAGGTGAGAATGAGATCGCAGGTAGTTTAATTGTTCCAGTATACGCATATATAACAGTACTTCGGAGTAATTGATTTGGTCTGTTTGCAGGGAAAAAGTGCGGGGTTGTATAATAGCCGTTTAATGGAGAATGCAATCGTTATGAAAATGTATAAGAAAGTTGTGTCACGACAGAGTAGAAGCGTCGAGAAATAAATATATATAGAAAAGGCAGTAATAGAACAACCCATCGATTTCCTATTTCGCAAGTCGCAGATATATAAACCCAGGCTACATCCAATAAAAGATCGATCCAATTTTTATTCTCGCTCGGGCAGCGTAACGAGAAACATCCTCGAGAGCTGCACGGAGAGAAGAAGAATAAATGTTTAGCTTTGACCCCGATCTCGCACTGATAACACACAGCGTCTCAGCGAAATATATTCGCAGTGTTACCGTCCTCTCCTACGCTCTCTATTACCATACATAGCAGCTGATAAGATCGTCGCTTGGCTATTTTGAAAAATCGCCGTCTTATCTATGCCCGCACGTCGATACATGCGGAAAATTTGTCGAATTATATAGGGATAGAACGTAAGCAAGCGAGCGATAACGTAAACGCGTAAAGATCCATAAATTTGATTTAGAGAACGCGAAAAATTCCGCCGAGCGAGAGAGGCTTTATATTTCGCGATGAAATACGGCCGCGTAAAAATGCCGAGCAGCGGCGTAGAGATGAGTACGCGTGTGCCCTTCGCAAAGGCCCTGAGCTCCATTTGGAGGTATGTATGTGCATGGTGAAAAATAGGTTGGAAAGTGCTGAAGTTGTTTTTTTTTAGGAAAAAAATGGTTTGGTATATACACGTGTATATATACTGTTGTTTATTGCTTTGTTTTTGCCCGAGTTCGTTGGTTGATGAAGACGGATTCTTTTGATTCCTGCAATTTCTCCTACAGAATACGTTTTTACATTTTATAAGGAAAGTATAAGTGATAGTCGAAAAACCAAACGTTAAGTTTTATGCATATAATACAATTCTCTTTGTTTTTGTGATGCTTATATTTTATTGTGTATATTAAAATGTAAAGTTCGTAATTTTAATAACTTTTTTTTAATATAGTTCTATATCGGCGATATTAAAAACAAGTTCGTCCAATTAAAATATTATTGCCGGGAGAGAGAGAGAGAGAGGGGGGCCGAACAGGTGCCTTATTATCGGAGCGACTCTGCAATTTCCCGAGATACTTCTTTTTAAAGAGGATATCTTCATAAAGAGCTGCGCACTTTGCCTTTGTCCGCCAGTATATAAGACATCTTTCACGAAGCCGCGGTTGCTGAAAGGATTATCTCCTTTCTCTCTCTCTCCCAGCACACAGGCGCCTTAATTACCTTAAATTTCGCCTTCGCGACATAAGAAAAAGACGCGATTCAATCTTCACAACTATAAGTATATTCTCCTGGAAAAGCCCCTTTTTGTATAATATAAGAATCCTCGCGGGAGAGACGTAGACAGTGCAGCAGCAGGGGGCCGAAGAAAGGCGCGAGAATGAAGGAGAGGCGGAAAATAGTCTCTCTCCTGCGCCATATTGCGCAAGCGCGCGCAGGCAATCCTCCCGCGAAAGTAATTGAGTAATTAAATTACCCTCTTGGCGACCGCAACTAATGATTTCCGCGCGACGCGCCGAACGTTTGAAATTGCGCCTACGGGGCGGCGACGGTACGAGCATTGCGAGGTTTATAATAGTGTGCTGCTGCGCGCGCGCTTGCGCAGTTCGATTTAACGCGGGTAATTGTCGGGTGTGCGAGAGATTTTAGGGTGATATTGCGAGCTGGCGCTCTTTTGTTTCCGAGGATTTTGTTGTATGTTGTAATATTAGATGGATTATTTGTTTTGTCGCGGGATGAGAGATTGAAGTTGAGAGAATTAGTGTGATTAAAGTGGAGAAAGTGGTTGGTCGGAGTGGGTATGCAGATTTAATGTATAAAAATGATAATAATAGCAAATTACAAATCTTCAGCTTAGTTCTGAGTCACTTCGAAAACTATTTCTGTATTTGAAAGTTAAAATATTTATTTCTAATGATTACTTTGAAATCTGAAATGTTAACATTACTCGTTTAGCTTTTCTTAAGAATTTGAATTACTATTTTAAATGGAATCAATTATCGATATACACGAAGGCAGGTGGCAGCACCTTCCGGAGATTTGATCGCTGTTTTACTGACCGAGAATAGAGAACGTAGAAAAGCTCGTCTGTTTGTGTTCGCACAGATGAGCATTTTTATATTTACATCACGTTTGCATCGAAGCAGTATTCATTACCAAATTAAGTATTATTCATAGCGAGTTATGGAGTAATTTCCTTATTTTTATACCGAAAACGGTTGTTATTGCTATGGAGGAAGTATTGACTGGAGCAGTTTTAACCTATCATTGACATCAAAGGTTTGTTTATAATTGATAGTGTAAATAATTTATTTTTACATGTTTTTTGTGTTGATTTACAATGAGGATGTGTTTGGTTGTAGTTGTTAAAATGGGTTCGGAGCACAGTTCACATGGTGTCAATGCGGAAGGAGGTGGTGGCCGGGCAAGAACAACTCCACTGAGGAGAGGAAAGAGTGTTCCAAACCGAGAGAGTCTGCCCGGTGATACACCACCCAGGTGTTCTAGTCCTGGACCTAGTGTCTGCTCAGATTCGGATTTACCATACATATCATACACTGTAAATAGGCCAATAGGAGATTCTCCTAAAATGACCAATAAGCAATCGCAGCTATATCGAGGAAAGAGCCTTGGATCTCAAGAAGTAAACAGACGCAAGTCAAGTGCCGGTAGTATTGGTCACAGGAAGACAGCATCGGACAAGGTACACAACATTGTGGTAGTGAAGGCTGCAACATCTGATCCCACAGCTGACAAGGATCCTGACCTGATGAAACTCAAAAACATTCCCATGTTTCTTCCAATCATGAGGGGAACTCTTAATCTACCTCCTAGAGTGCGTGACCCAGAAGTTCTGGAAAGACTGGATCCTATTGGCCTCTTTAACCTTTGCGCAAGGTATCAGCATCATCTCAACAATAGTGCACAACTGATTGGAACTGAACAAAATGCTCTTTGTACAAATATTGATGTTGAGCTCATCAAGATAATGAATCTTGCTACTGAGAGGCAAAAGAAATTTGCCAAGTTTGCTGATCAACTTGGCAGAGTTCATGAGCTTAGTCGACAACTGACTAAATGCCACATGCAGCTAAATCAGACACTGGAAAGCTTAGAAACATTGAATAATCTGTTACCAGTAGAGGAGAGGCTGGAGCCTTTTGTATGGACAACGGGATAATGTTTGTTTTCTGTATGTTGTGATATTTATAAAATTTGTATTGTTTAAACAAAGAAAAATACTGTACTAGATCTACTTTAATTTAACAAATGTATAAAAAAAAATAAATCTATATCATATAACATTAAAACCTTAAGCAGCTATTGAAGAGTCTCCTAATTTCCTTGCTTTCAACCGCCTGTAGGCAGCAATAGCATCACTCTGTTGTTTTTCTAATTGACGTCTTTCTCCAACAGGTAGGCTCTTTCGTTTTGCCGTCCTATCTATTGTTTTTGTATTATCTGTATTCGAGAGGTCATTTTCTTTTAAAAGGGAATTCAATAACAAACCCTTACTTTTCACCTGTTAAAATAAAAAAGAACATTACAAATACTCTTGAAGTATACTCAATTAAAATTAGTAAAAGAACGATAGTTTATATCCCATTACCTTGTTTGCAATTTTGTCAGCATTCCTTGGCAATATTTTTAGTTCTGGTGGAGCATGTACAATTTCTCCAAACTCAACTTTGTCTGTGACTTTCCACATAGATTCATTTTCATCTTCTTTATTTTTTTTCTCCTTTTTCTTTAATAACTTCTCTTTTTTCTTTTGTGCTTTTGTCAGTTTAGGATTACCCTCTGCATCCACTACCTTCTTCTTCTTTTTAATATTTTTGTGCTTTGCCATTAACTTCTGAAGTTCATCTATTTCATCTTTGGGCTTTTTTGAAAGACCCTCTATCTCACCAGTTTCAATATTACGATTCACTTCGACTCTGTACTTTGTTTCAAATTCAGTCTCTTTAATAAAATTATTTGTCTCTCTGTTAACTCTGTTCCAGAATTGATAGACACTCTCCTCAGGCTTTTGATTGAAGATAGGCACTACCTTCTCCGGCTTGCCTTTTGGCTTCTTCAAAGAGAAAGTCTTCGAAACTTGCTCTGCACCAAGTTGAATGAGCTTTGTACCCTTCCTCTTCTTCTTCCTCTTTTTTTGCACTAGAGCATTGTTCTTGGCAGCATTCTTTAGCTTTATCAAACGCTCTAGGCTCTTTGGAATATCCTGCTCGTATATATTCTTAGGTGGAGCATTGATCTTATTCTCTATTCTGCAAACAAAACAAACATGGACATAACCTCAATCTCATCCCAACAAACTTAAGTTCAAAAGCAATTACTCACTCTTTAAATCGTTTTGCGGCTTGTTTCTCGGGATCCTTGACACCTCTGTGCTTCTTACCCGGGATCTTACGGCCCATTTCTGTTCGGTGCTACCGTCCCTGCGACATTGGCCTCCCACGAAAGCTCCTCGCACGTGCGTTTCTTCTTCAGCGTGACGACGAGTCGCGCAGAGGTGGCGCTCAACAGCAAGTGCGAAGAGAGGTGATGAGATGAGCCATGTGCGACGGGCGGCTGACCGTGGAGACGTGTATCAGCTGATGATAGGACGGGACGAACGGAGAGAGAACGACGAGCTGGAAATATACATCGAGGTTTTTTTTTATGCGTAAAGTGGTTGTTGACTGACGAAATAAAACTTTGTGATGAAGTGGAAAGTACGAAGTTCGAAAAAGTACTTCGTTTTAGGTTAGTAAACAAAGTGCTTTGTTGGCCTTGAATATTTTTGTAAGACTGTTTTTGATGGAAAATAATATTTATAGAAATATTTTTGCTTTTTTTTTAGGAAGAAGAACATCGACATGAAAGATTTTTAACTTTTAATTCGGAGTAATGAATAATTTGTATTATAATTAAGTGTATATTGCTTGTATTTTTCTACAAGGATTTGTAAATATAGGTATGTATTATTGCAAAGCTGCTTTATTTTTAGCTTTGCACTAGGTAGCATTTCTATTTTTGCTTCACAAAAAGCTTTCTATTTTTATTTTTGAAGTTAAACTTCATAGTTGCTATATTTTTCAGTCATAACAAAGCTAGATAAAGATGACAAAGCTGCAGCACTTGAGACCATTCCTATCTAGAAGTTCAAGATATTATAGATTTATGTCAAGTTCTCACAAAGAAGGCGATGACAAATGCAAAACACCGCCAAAAGATGCAAATGAAAAAAATAGTAAAAGGCCGATGTTTGTCCCAGATGGTTCTTTAACAATAGATGACCTTGAAGAACCAACAAATTGTTGCATGTCTGGCTGTGCAAATTGCGTTTGGATAGAGTACGCTGAGAAGCTGAGTATAGCACTTAAAAATAGCCCAGGTGATGTACAAAAAGTATTGATGGACAAAGTACAGGATCCAAACATGCGAGCTTTTTTGTCAATGGAATTAAGAACTCGTAAAATCATTGAATAGTACAAAACCAAATTCCATAAATGAAAGAATTGTATATATAACATTGTGCAGGTATGTCAAACAGTATATTAAAAAAATTCACTGCAGTAAGAGCTTTATATGACTCGTAAGCTTTTTAATGAAATTTTTTTTATTTTTTTTCTCAATAAAAAAACTTATACTGTTAAAAATTTTCTAAAATTTAAGATAAATTCTCTAATAAAATTTCAAAATTTAACTGAAATTACAGTTAAATTTAACTGCAATCAAAATTTCATTGCAGAATTTATCTTAAATTTTAGAAAATTTTTAACAGTGTACATTTTAATTGCAAAAGTTTAAAGAACTCCTTACTTTAAACTTATACATTCTAAAATGAATAACTGTGTAAAATTCATTAAATTCCGCAGCTACAGTGAATCTGTCAAACTGCTACCACGCCATTCACTCACAAACTACAACGTCTTATCATCTTCCCAGATCGGATCGTGCACGCAGAGCGATCGGCGGCCTTGCGCCGCTCCCACCAGCCCGCCTCCTATGTAAATAAGTACCACTCGCCAAAAGTATAAGGCTGCCCACGAAAAGAAGGAGCCATCATCAAGAAAGCCACTCTCCGCGCACTTAGCACATGTGTGACGCGCTAATAGTAGCATAGCCCCACCGCCTCCTCTTTTCTTTCCAAACTCGGTTATTTTAAAAAAAATCGCGCAATAACCGTTCTCTCTCTCTCTCTCTCTCTCTCACTTATATATACTTACAACACGCACACTAACGTACACGTATATACATATACATACACGTATAAGCGATAAAAGCGCGCTTGCCCCTCTTCTCTCTGGAGAGTTGTAAAATAGCGCGCGCGCTCGCGGCGCGGAAGAAAGGGAAAAAAATCACGACCGACGAGTCAAAGACGACGACGACTGTACGAGCGGCTGTGCGTGCGTGTGTGCCGTCGGAGCGCGCACAGCCTTCGGCAGTTCTCTCAGTCGTCCGGCGCGCGCCGACGTTGCATAATGCACGTGGTGGCTGGCCGCCACGGTGCTATACTGCTACCGGCGAGCTATTATACGCGGATAGTTTATTATACAGTATAGGAGTATAGTGTTTTTTTTAAGTAGTATACAGTGCCACCGTTCTACTACTGTGTGTATAATAATAATATAATAGAGGAGCTTCCGTTCTGGATGATATGTACAACGTGGTGCCGAGTGTCAGCGCCGGTGGTGCTGGTCAGATGACGACCGTTTCGGAAGAGAGCCTAGCCGCCTCGTGAGTTCTCTTTTTCGTTTTTTTTTTCTTCTCTCCGCGCGCTAAGAATAACGCTGACGCGAGTGTGTGTAAGTATATAAGATCAGCGCGCACCTTTCGATTTCCAACCGCGCGTAAGAGTGGAGGAGAACTCGACGTATACACACGCCGGTAGTTTACAATTTCGCCTGATTAAGTAATTCGGGCCAGTCGCGCATTGTCGCGGGGGCCGATTAGGGAGAGAGAGCGTATGTGCGAATTAGCCGGGTAATGGATAATTGCGGGGGCTGCGGGAGCATTGTTGCGATATCAAAGTTTACGAGTAGGCCAGTGTGCACGAGCGCGATTCTTTTATTCGACGATGTAATAACGAGTTGTAAATAATGTGGGAATAAGTTGTTGTTTATGTGCGACGATTGTTGCGATGTTTTTAGTGGGAATGGTGATGATAAGGGGGACTGAGTTTCAACTGTGAGTAATACGATGCGGTGATTGTATATACATATATATTGGAGGCCGAAGTACTCCTCGATGTACGTGGTTTTTTATCTGCAAATTTTTGTTGTCTGTTGTACTGAATAAAAGGAACGAGCGTAAAATAACTGTGTAGTTGTTATTTGTCAAATGCCTTACTTTTTAATTTATACGGTAAAAGGAATTTTTTCAGTGTTATTTTATTTTATGATATATTATGATGTTGTTTTAAGGAAGGTAAACAGTGTGCCACATGGCCGATAATAACAAAATGGTCCGATAAGATGACAATTAACGTCCTGCCGTTATCGGCTTTATATTTTATAAAAGCACCTGTGACTAATATTTCAAACATTAATGTCCGATTCGAAATATTCAAAGAATTATCGATAAACATATTATGCCTTTTCCTTCTCAATCATTCAACTGCACCTACGACTCTATAATCTTACTCGAAAAAAATTAATTTGTATTTACGCGATCTTGATTTCCATGAAAAACGCATTTAATCTTATTCAATTTTTTTGCTGTCGACAATTTATTCACCGCTATACTATATGGGTGATTCTCAGCAAAAGTGCTCAGTTTTACATGTAATCTCCGGTGATAATAAATTACCCTCTTTCATTAAAAAAATAAAAAAATAATAAATTACCCTCTTTCATTAAAAAAATAAAAAATTTTATATTATAAAATCTAATAAAATATCGACAGACGTTAAAGGTACTTTTACTTAGAATCACCCATATGCTACGACTAATAATGATGACTTCTCGTTTGTCTCACGCGCGCGCTATAAATCTGCTTCTCATCCTCTCTCGCACGCGCGCGAAATTCGAAAAAATTGTTTGCCGTGGAAATGCGT
>JAPYZO010001383.1:0-18344 GCA_030522905.1 Torymus flavipes
GCTTTTTATAGTCGCGGTCAAGACGAATGCAAGGATTATACACAATGCGGAAGTTTGAAACGCGTCTGTCGGCTGCGTGTGTTTTCCACGTTCTTTCGGATTTCGCGGGCTCTAATTAGGATCTGGTAAATATTAAGATTCTCTCGCGGCTTTTGCGAATTCTAATTATACAGGGGAGAACAGGGATGGGTTTTGTCTCATGTCTGATCTTTTTTTGAGGATGATCATCTTCTGTTGTTACGAGACGAATGTATAGTTTTCGTGAAGATAGAATTCGGAGATTTCGGCTTGAAATTTATACAGGATATTTTGAGAAATGATTGGAAAATGTTTTTAATTTGTTGTTAAAAGAAATTACTTAGTGATAAATATAAAAATACGTAAATGTAGATAATAGAAATACTTAAAATATATATATAGTTATAATTTTTACAAGTAGGTATAGCTTCTGAGAATATAATTGTGTTCAATGTAATAAAAATAGAAAAATTCTGGTCATTCCTTTGATATATTAAAATTAGAAGTAGACATTCTTCTATTTTTTATTAACTTTTTGCAGTAATAATCTCCGATGAAAACTCTCAAAAATTTCTGTTAAAACCTTGTGACCGAAATTTCATACAGCTACAAACTACTTTCTCAAACTTAACTCAATTCTCTTTCCATTTCTCAAAATACAAATTCACCAGCCGTTTCCACGCCTTACACCTCGCGACCCCGCATTGCAAAAACCCGATTAAAATCCCGCCCGATAACTAAAGTATATAATATATAATATCGGTTACCTCCGCACGCATATGTCACAACGCGCGCGGTAACTTTCATTTCGCCTCGCCTCCGCGCGCGGATTCATTTCAATATAAGTATACACACTCGCATGCCTATGCAGTGTTTAGTTTCACAGCGGTGATTGACAAAACGAAAGGTATATCGCGTCGGGCGATGGCAACCGGATGATTTAGCGAGCGCTAAAAGTGTACGCCGGCGATTGCCTCCATGGTTATGAGATAGTTTATCTTGTGGGTACATACAGCTTATCGGCGTGTGCGGTTCGAAAGAGGGAAAAAAGACGGTATGTGAAAAAATTTAGAGCGAGGTGGTTGCGTGGAGGAAGGTTCGATTGATAGTTTCGAGAGAACGGGAGGACGCAAAAAATGCTCCGAATTTAAAAGTGGAATTTCGGCCATTGACCACATTTTCGTTACACTTTGACACAGTTTCGTCACCCTTTGGCACACTTATGTTACACGCAGGTTGAAGTAGATATGCGTGGCCAGATTTTTTGTTGTTTCTTTCGAGTTCGGAGGGGCGTTGTGGAGTTGTTAAATAGCTGTAAATATTTGTTACTAAAATTCATTCATGCTCAAAAAGCATTTTCCATGACTAGAATCATCGTAAAAAGTTTTGATAACATTATATTTGAAATATTTGTCGATAGACGAATTCAAAAAATAAAGCCTATAGATATTGAACAGAAGGATTTGCGAATTGCTTCGCTCTATATAACATTCTTGATAAAAAAAAATCATTAGAGCCCGCAGACTGTAAATATTGATGTTTACTTTTAGATACTATAGAAAGTACTTATAGTTTTAAAAAAAGTTTTAGATATTACACTTTAATAGATTATTAAGTAAAAGTTTATCGTAAGACAACATAATAGTTGAACTACTTTCACTTCTTCCTAGATGAAGCTTTGTATTGTTTTATGTTGTCTTAAAAACTGTTAAATGTTATATTCTTCTATATTTTCAATTTTATGTTCTTCAATTTATAGGGATAAAGAAGAAAAAATTTCGATCTTTTATGCAACATTAAGAAAGATCAAAATAGATCAAAATGACACGGAAATAGATCAGGTTGTCAGAACTTCTTAAAATAAGAGAAAACCATTAAATTTGATTTTATGTATAATAGATAGCTGGTGAGTTATACGTACAAATAACTTTCGTGTGTTTTCTATGGGATTGAGAAAATAAAATAAATGTCACTATAAAATAGAATTAAAGTCTCTAAAATACCTGATTTCTACACATGGTATAAAGAGTCTAAGTCGTCGTAAGTGAATGTTATCAATAAAACATAGAAAACGCAGTTTCAATTTTTTCATTGAATTTTCTAAAATCTCTAGTTAACAAAAACATTTGTGTAAATTTAAGAATCGTTGAAATTTTATTTTACTTTTCTCTCTAACAGTTATTTTCATCTTTTTTTACATTTCTCTTGCTACCTACTGAAAATTATATACATACTTATATTATATCCCTTCTATAGCTGTTCTAAGGCTTTACTTTTTTAGAAACAAGTAAATATTTCATCCTATCACTCACCTATAAACCCCCAACCATTCATCAACCTAATCGACTACCCCATTCTCGTTTCAGCCACTACAACCACCACCACAATCAACCATGCCACATCCACACCAGCTCCACAACCAGTCAGTAACGCAGCCGTACGATGTCCTCGTCGTCGGCAACGCGGGGCGTGACCCGTTCGTCCTCGAGCGTGAACGGCTTCATGGAGCGGGTTTCCAGCTCGGGCACAGGTACAGCCTGCTGGGCGGAGGAGTACGACGATACGGCGATGCCGCCCGTCGTCGTTGGCGGAAGTGTCGGCACCGCCCTTACTGCAATGACCGCCGTGCCCAGGAGCCGGATGCTCAGGAAGACCTCGTCGCCAGCGGCGTTCGGGCCCAGGAGGAACTTTAGCAGGATCAGCTTTCGCACGGAGTCTGGGGCGCTGATCAATAAGTGAGTATTGGATGGATGTGAGAATTGGATATTAATTCGGTTGGTCGTTTTATTTCATGATGATGGGGATGATTATTTTGGTAGCGATGATTGTTTTGTTGTGCGAAAATCGTATGTGTATTATACTGAGTCAAAGGAAAATATACATTGGGCAGTACATTAGTCATCAAGTCAAAAAGTGTAACAATTAGCATCAGACTAAACATTATAACTAAAATATATATGATAAACACAGATTTGATATTCAATTGCTATGTTATGCTTGAAGATATAAATTCAACCAATAAGGAACTGCAAAGTAAAGCCTAATAGATTAAAAGACTTGCTATAATAATAATAATAAATCTTCGTCAAAGTAAGATATATATATAGCGTAGATTAAGATTGTTCGATAATTATTAATTCAATCATAATATGATTCACCAATCTTGAATGGTAATTATCTGTCAACTGGTGGTCGTATTAATTTATGTTTCGCAAATTCAAGTTCTTTCAACAACCCATCGACTGACTTTACGAAGTAGACATTAGATAAATAATTTACATTTAACTATTCAACATCCAAACATAAACGTTCCATTTCTCGAGTCTTTTGTTTTTCTATAAATAATTTGAAAATCTCTAGATTTACATCAACCATCGTACACTATGTTACTGTATACAATCGAATGATTTAGGTCAGAGATGTGCCAATAATTGCTATTTTCGCATAAAAGTCAATCATCTCTTAGCGGCTATTTACGCAAATCTATGTAAATAATCTCTCTGTATAATCACTGCATGCAGCGCGGCAAAGTGCGGCGCGCGCTCGCACAATCGCTGCTGCAGCCGTTCGAAATGAGCTAACACTATGAAGTCACCTCTCACGGGGAATGTAAATCTATCTGTAAAATATCCAATGTTCACTGTTGGTATGGTTCAAATGCAATTTAACATTAAATTGATATTTACATCTTTCTTGTGTATTGCGTATAGGCATTTTATTAGTTTTATCAATGAATATACGTAACACCGATGACTCACTTGAAAAATTGACCGTAAAAATACACCTCGTCGTTTTATACCGCATTTCGAAAATGAAAGGTCATCGAAATAAATCTTTCGACGTATATATGTACGAAAAGATTTATTATAAACAGTCGATTAATTTAAACGATTTATTACATTCCCAATCAACGTATTAGAAACATTACCTTTATTGTTACACACCATTGCAGAATCTTTTTCCGGAACCTCCTCTCCTACATCTAAAGTAAACTTCAGAGATCGGCATTGCCCAGGTAACGATAACGCCGAGGCTGGCGCGCGCCCTCGCGCGGATCTGGAGCACGAGACTGCAGCTCTGCCGGTCTGTGCGCTCATGCCCCCAAAATAACTTGAGAGAGAGAAAGAGAACCGCCCTTTCGCGATACGGTGATTCATGCCACGCGCACGTTGGGTTAGAAGGGAGGGGGGCTGGTAGGTTTGAGCAGAAGATGGTGATATTTTTTAAAGATTATCAATGGTTGGGATGCAGGTATCATACTTTATGAAAGAGTTTAGAGCTATAAAAATATTCTTGTTCATGCGCGAAAAATAAGAATCTGGAAAACCTCGAAGATTTATCTATTTACGATGAGTTCTCTTAAATTTGTAATTCATCGTTTAAACGACTTCTATATTAAATTTTCCTAGTAAAATATTTTTGATCATATCACAACATTCTAATTGACTATTCCGGTTACGTATGCAAGAAAGACATCTGTATTAGCAGTTTTGTTAAATACTCCAAAACTCGGCAAAGTGGAGTGGTATGAAATGTTAAAAGCTTGTTTGAGGAAGCTTTAATAATGTGCAATGAAAATTGGAATTTCAAGCTTAACAGGGCACTAAAGCACTCATTCAGAGAATTACGCGTGCTTAATAAAAACGCGGCGGTATTTGAAAGAACGGATTAAATACCTTTATGTTTTTGTTATGTAAACTTAATCTCAAGTTTTTGAATAATTCTTAAACATTCAAAAAAAAAAATTTACGATCCTCCAAAAGACTATATAAATAACAGACGACCAACAACTCTAATCCTTCACCACACCTCCTTACTACTATTTTCACACCCGCGACTACACGCATCCCAACCTTAAAAAAACCCTCACACGATAACGTTACCACGAACCGCCTTCATTCCGCAAATTTCTCACGTACGCCCACGACCCGATCGACAACAAACGACCTGCACAGAAAGATCCTAGGAATGCATTATAACGGAGTCGACACTCCGCCCCTCTTCTTTCATGCATCATTCATCTCGCGCAATTAACGAACAATGCTCGCGCCTGCAGCTCTCGCGGAAATCGACGATAATAGCTGTAGCGCGATCGCGAATATCAGATAATATAAATTACCCGGCGATTAGCGCTGGCGCGCGTGCGCGGATACTACACAAGCGCACAAAGACGCGGGCTATTTAAAACCTGTGGCGGGCTAATACAGGTGCGTATTTCGGGACGCGCGTCGCTTGTAAACGGCCGAGATTACAGGTCCGCGTGTATTTCGCGAAAGACGAAAATAAGTAAGACGAGGCGGTGCGGGTATGTATGTGTGTATTATACGTATGTATGTAGGAGAGCGGAAATCGAACGCGCGCGCGCGCAGGTCGACGTGGGCCTTCGGAAAAATTGTTTACGGCTTGCGAGATGTGCGTGTGTAAAGAGGTGAGAAAAAATGGGGAGTTGCCGTGGAGTGTTCGTCTGGATTTAAAATTTTTGAGTAATTTCGATGAAATATACGTCCTTTTTTATTTTGTTTGTAAAAAATACGCCTTTTTAGATTTATTAATCTCACTATACGTTTCCTTTCATTTCTCTATATGTACAGTTATAGTTTAGGAAATTCGGATATAGCTTCAGTAAACTTACTTTTATTCAAGCCATTATCGCATTTGCTTCAACTAATGTTTTTTTCAGATATACACATTAAAAACTAAAATGCATAGTTATTCGAACGACATGTAGAAACACGTCATTATCGTGTATCACAGCGATGACAGAAACGTAATAAATTTTGAACAAAATATTTTGACATTTCGAAAAACATTATTATTCGTGGACCATCGTCAATTCGCACAATAAAATTCAACTTTCAGCGCTTATAGTTATTATGTGACGAAGAGAGCGTGTATAATCCAAAATCGACAATCTAATGACAACCATTATACTAGAAAATTAAAAAAAAAAAAAGATATAGACACTCAGCGACCTTCTATAAAAAATATGTATACCATGAAATATCCTTTCCTCCATACAACAGAAGCTCGCGCATCTCGTCCACCTCCTACAGACGACACCCCACCCAACTCATCATATAGCAGCCTCCGCCGCGCCAGTAGTCGCACAGGTGCAAGCTAGACTCTCGTCTGCGCGTGCAGTGCAGCATCATCGCATGCACCGGCCTTGGCGACGGTGGCCGGTGTCCAAAACTCTTCTCTCTCTCATCTACACTACCTCTGCTGCACTACTCTCAGTGCGTCGTGCCTGGCTGTCGCGTGTGCCTCGTGCTGTGCTCTGGTCTCGGATGTGGTGCAAGCGCTGGGTCTGGCTCTTCCTCTGGCTCTGGACGGGCTGCGACGTCTGGCTCTAGCCCTAATACCACCGCCATGCAGCAGCAGCAGCAGCAGCAGCATAATGAGGACGAATCCTCAGGGGCAGCGTCGTTGCCAGCTGAGCCGGTCTTACCAGCGCATCAGCTACAACAGCAGAAGCACCACTACCACATGCACCTTGGAGACGGCGGGATGGCCTTCGCCTCTGGACTAAGGCGAGCGATATCCCAGGTGTCGATGCTCGTCGTCAAAGCCACGACGTCCGGGGAGGCCTCGTGGCGCGAGGAGTGCCAAAAGTAGAGTGTCAACTACCTCCTTTGTGTGCGTGCGTGCGTCTGGCTAGCTGTGTGTATGATGATGCAGAAATCTAGTGCGCAATCGCGCGCGCGCGGCGGGCGGCCGGGCTTCTTTCTGCTTTCGGCGAGTGGGAACTGGATATACGAGCGCGTGGCTTTTAAAAATAACGCGAGATTATATATGTGTCTGTGCGCCAGCCGCACGCGCAAGTTCTACATCTATCGCAATTGTTCTCCCGTGTGTAATGAACGATGTAACGAGAACATGTACACGTCTGGTACCGCGCAGGTGTAGTAGTCGCGAGACAGGATCGAGTACAAAGGATACACATACTAGATGTGGCCCTGACCTACGAGACGACGCGGCGCCGGCAGCTGCTGGCAGCGCTCCGAGAGATCGGTTTGTTCGATGTAGAACGCGATCTCTCTCTCTCTCTTCGGTGCAGAGCGAGATGCTGCACATCACACGCGCGGGTTTTTCCCCCGTGCTGTTACCGAGAGGTTCTAAATGCGAGCCGACCTATATTAGTCTGGGGTGGAGGGATGGCAGAGGAGAAGCCGATGGGTAGGGAAATATGGTGTGGAAGATGTGGAAATCGGTCGTTTATTATGTTGAACAAACTGATCGTTTTGTGGGAAACTTTGTTGGATTGTCGGTAAGTCTTATTTGTCCGATATAGACATGTAAGTTAAAATTTTGTAGATTTAGATTTTCTATGTATACGTGGATATATATGCATATTAAATTATTTCTATTTTTTATTCATTAGAGACTTGTATTTTCTGGTTTTCGTTACTAAAAGATGTAAAATTGGTTTCCTTCAATGCATACTTTGAATCCAAACAAACGATTGTGTTTTGTCTTTGATAAAAGTTAGATCATTTCAATTGTTATTGCATCACCCGCATAATTTACAAATAATACAACGAACCTAATCATTTTACAATTTTCAAATTCAGTAAACTATTACACTACACAAACGAATACTAAATTTCCATCGACCACCCAATCGTTTTCACGCATCGCGATTTCCTCGCTCATTTTTCATCCGATAGGCCGCCGGAAATTACCAGTAGCCCGCGCGCATATTAATATTTGCACCGCGTAAATTTTGCGCGGCTTTTGGCAAGACGCGACGTCGTCGTCGTCGTGTGTAACACCGATTTAAACGGCCTTTCGGTCCCCCCGCGCGCGATAAACGCGGCGCGTTTTAACCTTGGCCACGTGTGCGCGCGCACGCGCACGTGCAGCGTGAATGCGAAAATGAAAAAAAGTAAGTATGCGGGAGAGATAAGGTGCGCGGAGGGTCTTTGCTGAGTATGTGCGCTGTGTGAGAGAAATTTGCTGAAAATTATTGAGGTTTCAAGTCGTAGTGGTGTATATAGTTTAGAGCGTTAAGTACAAATAGCTATGTTGGTTTAGTTTGTGATTTTGTAGGCGTTTAATATAGTTCTTTAGCCAAGATGGTTTTTCAGTGTAGAATAGATAAATATTGTAGAGGTTGAAAAAGTACAAGCCAAGAGCGTTATTTTTAAGCGACTATTACAGTCTAGAGATATGAGATGTTGGATCTTTGTATGAACCAGTAGTAAAGTGTTATTTTAAAAAATTTAGGATACTATAGAAAATACTTATATTCAATAGGTTTTCTTTACTTATAACTTTTTCTAAAGACTGTATATACTTCAAGTGCTAATTCACACAAAATTCAGTATACACGAGTAACCAAAAAATATCCCGATTGTCACACATTCATACCTATATGTATATATATTTCACACATCCATATTCCCAAAAAAGAAGAAAAAAAAACATTTTTTGTTAACAAAAGCGCTAACTAACTAACGTCGCGCATTTTTTATTTGCAGGTACAGACAGACGAGGTTCAGCTCGAGGCGGGTGCGCAAGCGCGTGGTCTTCAAGCACGGCGACTGCAACGTCGTGCAGGGCAACGTCGCCAAGCGCCGGCGCCGCTATCTGCAGGTACTTGTAAAAGAAAACTCATTGTTCTGCGCGCGAGAGATATATGCGCGAGGGAAATACCCGTTGTTGTTTACTGAATGTGTGGCGTGGAATTTTGTTATAATTGTGAAAGATGGATGGTTTATTACGTGTATATTGAAATGCAGTTGTTTGTTTACTTTCTAATTTGTTTATGACGTATCGAGCTAAATTTTCTAAAATAGAGTAAATAAAAATAACTGTATTCAAAATAACGTTAATTCAAGCAACCCACATCAACGTTACATTATACACGTAGACAAAGCCGCCAGCATACACGTGACTGAATAAAACCACTATTCCGATTCAACATAATTAGCGCATACATATACGAATGTAGAGCCACAACACTCCACCGCTCTACAAATTTATATAACACTATAACGAAGAAACAGCTAGCAGCGGGCTCATTACCCGGCGTCATTATTCAGAAACTACATTTTAAACACTTCTAATCTGCACTCGCGTTCGCAATATTCTTTCGCTGATTGGAATCGGTTTTAAACGGCCTTAACACCGCGGCTGTGAGAACTCGGGCGGCGCATTTTTCTAACGCGTATAATACTTAAGTACCAGTTCCGGCGCTTATGGCATAATTGCTCGCGCTACTCCGCTATACTTTTTTCCTTGCGAAATGTATATGTATATATTTCTCGCGTGTATATTTATACACACATATTTGTATTATGGCGTTTTTTTCGAAGCCACGGCGGTGTATACACTCGAGGGTAGATAAGTGTGCGAATATAAGCGCAGCGCGGATCTTTAAATAAACGCCATATTTTCGCGCGCCCCAGATACATCCGAGAGATCAAAGTTCACTCTCGCGAAGGATATTTTTGCGATGATTTATTATCGTGTCGGGGGGAGGAAGCGTTAATTAATTGATCGCGATATATATTTATCGAATAAGAATGTGCGTTCTATATGTATATTTGCGTAGGAGGAAAAAGGCGGTCTCGGTTCGTTGGCATTTCGCGCAATTTATAGCTCGCTCTCAGATCGAAAATAGACGAGATATGATTGAGCAAATCAGTTTTCAGGGATGAGAAAAATGTATCTTTCGAGTTCATTAAACTAACGAGTAGATGAGTTATGAATAATAATTTTGTATTATAGGAGATATAACCAGTTAACTTCGTCATCGGAAGTTCAAGATTCCCCAGATACGACAAAAATACCCACTCACCGCGTTATTAGCTTGCACACATACGTACACTTTCGAAGGCCCCGCGCCGATACATCAATCCAGTTATAACCGCCTCTCACGTGTCACACGCAACTTGTCACACTCTAATGTCTATACCTAATTAATATTCGTGTATAACAGGATATATTTACGACGCTGGTGGACGCCCAGTGGCGCTGGACGCTGCTGGTCTTCGCCATGACATTCCTACTATCCTGGCTGGGATTCGCTCTCGTCTGGTGGCTAATTGTGTACGCGCACGGCGATCTCGATCCGAGGATGGCGGACCAGGCCGCGAACCTCACATTCACGCCATGCGTCGAGGATATACACGGCTTCACCAGCTGCTTTCTGTTCTCCGTCGAGACGCAGCACACGATTGGGTAATTTTAGCAGATTATATCATTGTTGCGTATTGTTAACAATTGGATTTTTGTTATTTGAAGTATGTATTAGACTTAAATAAGGTTGTCAGATTGCATTTAAAACTGACATCTTTTTCTAAATTACTGGATTTTTGAAAAAGTGGTATTATCCGGATTCATCGAGATGTACGATGAATATATAAGGCCATTAAAAAGATGTAAGAATCTGATATAAGCATTTCCTCAAACAGCTAAGCTGATTATTTGAAATAGTTTTTCTGAACTATTATGAACAAAATTTAAATGTTTTCAGAAAATAATACACATAATGTTTAGAATATGTTTTTTTTTGTGTTAATTTTTCCGTATAACTCAATGATATATTAAAATCCGTTATATTATATAAATAGTAACCATGTGGTATTAAAAGCTCGTCTTCTAAAATTATAAGTAATTGAATGATTCGGCTTATATTGAAAATCTTGGAATCGGAAAAAACTCTTATGACCAGTATAGAAATTTCACCGTTAACCCTTTGATTACTGACAAAAAATTGTTTCGCGGGATTCCATAAATTCTAGATATTTGTAGCCGATTAAACATATGAACATATCAAATCTTGGATTTCTCATTTTCATATTCACCCTTTTCCACCCCCCAAAAAACAAAAAAATCAATATCCCTTCTTATATAGATACGGCTCGAAGCACACAACGGAGGAATGCCCGGAGGCGATCTTCATAATGTGCATCCAGTCAATGACCGGCGTTATCCTGCAAGCATTTATGGTGGGCATCGTATTCGCCAAGCTCTCGCGGCCGAAGAAGCGCACGCAGACCCTGTTGTTCTCCCGCAACGCTGTCATCTGCCAGAGGGACGGACAGCCCTGTCTCATGTTCCGCGTGGGCGACATGAGGAAGAGCCACATCATCGAGGCCCACGTTCGCGCCCAGATGATCAAGCGAAAGGTAATTCAGTGATTTTAAGCGGAATTTGGTAGAATCTGGTAGCAGATTGTCTAGTAGTAGTATGTCAAAAAAGTATTAGACAAACTTGCCGGACTTATTTGTTGAAGCTTACTTAAATTTTTGTTGAGCTTCAAAGTGTGTGCATTGTGCTAATTTAAGTATACGAAAACAACTTTTACTAAATGTAACTTTTCATTAATCATTAGTTTCGAGTGTGTGCAAAAACTAATACATAAGTACGTAATTCTGAAAATGAAAGTCATGTACAGGTCATTACGTTTTTTACTAAACATTTTACACGAGTATTGGCACTAAAACTGTCAGCGCATATTTACGCGTGCGTGTTACATATACATTTTATGTTAAGTTCGGTCGCGAGACAGATTCGCAAACTCGAATAAAATAAACAGAAAGCGTGTCAGACTTTTTTACCGTCCTTTTGAACAATTATCAAAAATATAAATATCTTTATTGCATCTCCAAACATAAAACAACCTACCGATCCCACAATTTCATTTCCTCCAATAACTAAAAAAAAATGTTTTCTCAAATTCGAAAACCGTGGTCAAAGTTCACGCGTTTAAAGCGCTTTTGAGACACACTTGGCACGCGCCACGCGCCGCCTCGTCCGGATACAGGTGCACTGCTATTTTTGCGAAACGTTTGTGCGCTGGCGCGCGTGTATCCCCGCGGCGCACAACTTTCTAAGAAAGTGTGGCCCTGCGCGATGTATATACCTAGTGGAAAGAGCCGATTTTAGCGGGACGTTTAGTGGTTCATTGCTGAGTATGTAATTTTGGGTGCTGATGCGGTTTGTATGTTGGGATTTTTTTGTAATTATGCAGTGGATTATGAATTAAGAGTCAGGAAATTATTGGGGAGAATTTGTAGGGATGATAATAAAGAGTTGTTAAATGATTGTTAAATTGTTGTGATACTTAACTTTAGTCGTTCTTAAAAATTTTATTCCTATTTTACACAATTATTTGTGTAAATAAATTACACAAATGATACAAATTTTGTATAAAATTTTACAGAAAATATTTCACACAATTTTAATTTTAATTTTAATTTTGATCCATATTTTACACAAAATTTCAAACCGTGTATTATAGTTTTAAAAACCCTCAGGCTATAGACATTATTCTCTACACATAGCATATTAAATTTCAAGTTTCCTTTTTTTTTAATTTTAACCCGATGAAAATTTTTGTTTCCTAATTTACTTTCTGTCATAATTACATAAAAAAATTTTTCCCAACGAAAAATAAAATATCATCTATATCTTTCACAACGAAAATTCGAAAACAAAACTTCGTACAAACAACATAAAATTTCTAATAACCAATCCTAAACATTCCCAGGTGACGAGAGAAGGCGAGCTCCTGCCGTTCGCCCAGACGGAGCTGAAGGTTGGCGGCGACGGCGAGGAGGACAAGATCTTCTTCATCTGGCCGACGACGATCGTCCACAAGATCAACGAGCACTCGCCTCTATATCACCTATCCGCCAGCGACATGCTGCGCGAGCGCTTCGAGATCATCGTTCTCCTCGAAGGCAAGTCTACGTACATATATAAACGTGCCTGTCCTTCGTTTACGTATGCGATATAATTTTGGAAATTACGAGGCAGAGCGTGGTGTGCCAGATTTAAATGTGCCGGAAGTGAGATTGATGCGGAAGATGGGATGTAGGTTTCGTGTGGGATGAAGTGTGGCTTTGATTAGGATGAGAACTGGCTTTTGTTTGAAATGTAGGGTAAGTAAAGTTTGTTGTGGATTAGCGATTATCTATACCTTTCGTTGTTGACAGATCAGATAAACATTTTTAATAGAAAGTAGGTCTATAAAAAGGGATAGAATGCATTGCATGTTACAATAATAAAATAGTTAAGTCTAGAGATCAATAAAATAGAATAAAAACGTCCAGTCTTAAAGTGTATCACAGCTATAAAATGGATCATAGTTCGAAGATATTAATGACTAGAATATGAAGACTAGACTTGTTAGTCGTCTTAATCTTAAGAAAGTAAATGATTTTTAAAAGCGCATCTTCAAAGTAAAATATAGTTAACACTAAAACTTTGTACTCTTTAATAATCCTTTATCCATCATAATAATTGTTTATCTACAAGTTTGATGGTTTTATATTTCAAAAAATCGTCAAGCCAGAAAAACGCTTATCAAAGAGATATTTTTATATTTTTATTCTTGAAATATTAACAAACAAAATAAAAGTTACTGTGAGCTTGCAAGAGATTTGGGGCAACTTTAATTTATAGAATTGTAGCGCAGAGACAAAATGCATTCAGTATCTGTCATATATGAATCATTAACCGTTTGAACGAATAGAAGAAGGCGATGAGACATATCTTGTATAACTTTTCTATAAAAATATATATTCTCTAAAAATAAGTCAATCCACACGCAATAAAGTTTTTGCACAAATATAATTGAGCTTCCGAACACAATCGTAGAATGTTACTATTAACGAACCCCCAAAACTTATATACATTAAATATTTTATTTAAAAAAAGTCACTAAACCATCGTTTTCCATCCACAGGTGTGATCGAGTCAACGGGGATGACGACACAAGCGCGCTCATCGTACTTACCCTCGGAGATCCTCTGGGGCCACCGCTTCGAGCACATAATCACGTTCCGCAAGGAGACCGGCGAGTACGAGGTCAACTACACCCTCTTCAACAACACCTACGAGGTCGATACACCGCTGTGCTCGGCTGCCGAGCTCGATCACGTCCGGGAGATGCATCGGGCGAAAGGAGGTGCGATTACCTGGACTGTTGTGGTTATGAGATGAGCTTGATAGAAAAACATGAGATATTGTGATGATGATTTTTGTGATTTTTTGAGGTTTTTTTTATCAGTGGACATATTTTTTTTTTAATGATAATAATTGTAATTGATGAACATTATTAGGGCTAGTATAAAAACAAACGCACTAATTTAAGGAATGAAGAAGTTTCTAATGGTTCTGACATTAAACTCTTAAGCGAAGAATTATTAAAGTGATAAATTAGAATTTACATATCTCAAATATATAGTTAAATGAAAGTAGTCGTGGGCAGAGTTTAGTCAGCCACCAATTTGCAATCATTATATTACGCACTTACCTTTCTCATTATTCATGCGAACTTTTATAAAACTGGAAAATCACTCTTAAAAGAACATCCAACGACAAGCTATGAAAAAATAGCCCTGAATAACCATTAAAAAATACCAGAAACTTTCACCAAATTTTGAACAAAAAATCATACTTAAATACAATTTTAACAGACCCAAAAGAAGAAACCACAAACTCAATCACCTTCCTTTATTCTTCCAGAACGAACGAGCTCTGCGACCTTCGCTCCCTACCGCGTCGACTCGAGCAGTTCACTGAGTTCGGGCTCCGGCTCGAGTTTCGCTTCCTCGGCTGGGGGTCTCCAGATGTCGGCACACCATCATGCCCCGACGCCGCCCACGCCGATACCCGTCATGATCACTGCCCCTGACGACTCGCCCTCGAGAAGGGGCAGCGGTAGCGTGCAGCCTGAGCCCCGGCGCAAGTTCGCTACGTTTTATACCCTGGATGAGGTGGGGTTTTCTTTTTTTTATTGGTGTATAAAAGTGTTGGAGTTTGGGGGTTGGATTTGGTTTGAAATTTTTGGTAATGAGGAATGCATGCTTATTTATTGTAAAATGTATGCCTCATAAAAGATTCTGAAAGGATAATATGTTTCTATGTAACTACAATTATTGTCACCATGCATATTCAGTTATTTGAAGAGAAAGAAAAATAAATAAAGTAAAAGAAAGTTAAGTACGTCTAAATTAAATTGAATATGGAACTTTATATAATACGAAGTGAAGACTCTTTGTATTTATCGTTTGTTAATGCTCCAAACTATGTCTTTTACTTTTTTAGCTTTAGTACACGCTAATTAAATATTGTTCTGCTTGTTAAATAGTGTTTTACAACATTGTTCTGTCTAAAAAGCTCTAATTTATTGTCAGTTATTATATAATTAACAGCTCTAAAAAAAAATTGTTCCATCGTGAGAATTTAGTAATTATTTGTTTATACCTTATTACATAATTTTTCAAAGCGCGAATGAATGGCTCAGGTATTATTCGCATAAAAAAAAGAGGCTTTAAATTCCACATAAATTTTAAAAATATTTTTTAATTTTTCTTGTTGTATTCTTTCTTTCATTCAAATCAGTGGATCTACAAGAAATTCATTCAGATATATTAGTGAAATTTCTTGGAAACCGGCTATTACAATTCGCAACCGAAATCAAACATTTCTCAAAAAAAGAACATTCAACTAACTCTTATATAACCATCCACAGACCATCGAACCAAACCAGGCGCAGCCAATCCTCCACGCCCCCTCTATCACCGAGACGGACGACCTGACCGACGTGCAGGAGGAGCCAGGCCCCGACGACGACGACGAGGACGCTGACACCCCGGAGGACAACAACGTTCACCCCGACATCGAGGCATCGGCAGTCCTCCTGAACCGCATCGTCCATCCACCCAACGACGAGGAGTACGACCGGGTACTCGAGGGTATAAACGCCAGTCTACGTCAGAACCGTCGGCCCAGCCTTACCGGCAGCAAATCCCGTCGTGTGCCTTCGCGTGAAGGCTCGCATGGCAACGTCCAGGACGCGGCGGGCCTGCCCAGGAACTTCTCCAAGTCGAGCATCGCCGCGAGCAACAACGGCATGAAGAAGTCGCCGTCGCAGACGACGCTCGAACTGAGGTGACTAAGGGCTACCTGATGATTTGTTCTTGTTCTTGTGGTTGTTATATATGTGAGCGACGAGAGACGCTGAGGTGGTGGTGCGTGATGTCAAATATGTGTGTAGATGATGATTTATTGCATATAATACTGAACATAGATTTTTGTACAACGTGCGAGATGTGATGGTGACGATAAAAAACTGTAACTGTGTAAATATAATATAATATATGGAAATAATGTACGTAAAGTGACTTTTGAGAGAATTTCATTTTCTATATATATACGGGTGGAAACCAAATCTTTTGTTCTGCTTTTTCTTTTGGTGTACGTGGTGGTGACGACGTGTCGTGCAAAATTCTATGCAAAGTATCTCCGGTAGTGACAGTAATTGGAATCCGAATTAATGTATAAGGGAATGTTATAGATCTTGTGGCTCCTGTACTTATCGATAGTTGTATTTTCTGTTTTGATTATTCTGAATTAATGTAATGATTCATTTTTATGAAATTCCTTTTTTCTCGTTTTTTAAATTGTTTTTAACCAAAGAAATTGTTTCACGGCTGATCCAAAAATTATAAAAATATCAGATCAATAATCATTGCGGTCACATTTAATCATTTTGTAAAACTAACAGGAAATATAACATTTACCATAAAAGCTTTTATTTTACAATAATGATAATATTTTGAGTTGATATATCCAAAAAGAAGTTGTAAAATATGAAACATAAAGTAATTACTCTTTGGAAAGTCATTCATCCGAAAAGCGTTCAAACATAATCAAAAGCAGAAAATATTTATTATCGAAAGCACTTTCTTTTCATATTATTTATTTTAATCGTAGCAACTACGATGTTATATAGTCTAGCATTTTAAAACCATCCTCTAAATTCGCAAAACTCAAATATACCCTATTCCCCAATATCCATCTTATGCACAGACAGATGCGCCAGGTAGCGTCGACGAGCGCGCTGCTGTCCGCGCGGCGGTCGAGCATCGGCGAGGTCCGCGCCAAGATGAACCACCACAAGCACCACCAGCACCACGAGCAGCCGCCGGCGCACCATCATCACAACGATCATCATCACCATCAGCATCATCACCATCATCACGATCCGTCGAGGAAAACGACGAGCTTCCAACTGGACGGGGCGAATGGCGACCGCCACGGGGGAGAAGTCTAGGTGAGTTTTATATAGTTCACTTGGATGCACCTGCTGTGTAATGGGATGCGGTAACGAGTGGTATGAGGTCGAGTGTGGTTTAGTGATGATTACTGAGGAATTGGAGGAACGGATGGAATAAATAGCGGTGTGGTGGTGGGTCACTTTAGCAAAAAGTTGAAAAATAACGAGGGATTTTTTTTATTACTAAATGTATTATTATTGTAGGAAAAAATTGGCATGGCAATTTTTAAAATCGGGGAATTTAAAAGTCTCTTTGAAATACCAACCAATGCTCTAGTTTCTACTTAACTTTCGCAACGCATTTTCGTATCTATTTGATATTTCAAATGCAGGTGGTTTACGTTTTTCTAACTTTATTCTCTGACTCGCTGAAATGATACCGATAATCTTCAGAATAAAATTGGCCTACCGATTTTTAATTGTTTTCAAAATATTATTTATTTGAGAAACCGCATTGTTTTTAACGATACAACCGCAATCGTTTGATCTACTGTTTTGTCTAGGATGTGATTCAAAATTTGATATCTAGTCGAAAGATACATATCATGTACAAATTTTACACTTATTTTATCATAGGAAAGTCTGTAGACCATCTCAACGATATAATGATAAAGCTTATTCTTGTCCAAGTCCACTAAATCAACTATAAATTTCCATATTCAGCATCCCATAGACCCCAAAATTCACATAACAAAATTAAATTATATTTAGGTAGTAAATCTCAGTCCATTTAATTTGACAGCGAGAAAAATCTTCAAAGCAATAAATTATTCCTCCAAAGAACCTCATTAGGCTCCACTACCCCGCTAACTAACAATCAATTATCACACGTAACGTAACGCACACATACATATACACATATGCTTCGCGTCTACATATATATTAAGAGATCCTTCCGAGCAGCTCGCGCCGGGCAGAGGGGGGAACCACCGAGATTAAACAATTGACGGGCGTGATAACGAGGGCACTTCCCGCCACTAAACTCGCTCTGATGTCGCTCACTCACTCGCGCGAGCCGTGCTACGTAATGCGTCGGCCTCGGCGTGCATAGGTGCATATCGTGCAGCTGCGATGGTTTTCGACGGAGTTTTAGCTTCGAAGATTTTTTGAGGGGACTAGGTATATGGGTGGTGTAGATGTAAGGTTGATAATATACACGGAGAGAAAAAATCAGTAAAAATTACCAAACTTTTTGTAATCCTGAGGCAGACCTGAAAATCCAAAATTTTTACCAAACTTTTTGGCAATT
>JAPYZO010001384.1:0-22516 GCA_030522905.1 Torymus flavipes
AAATTACTAATAATTTCTTAGTGCAGAAACAAGAGATAAATGTGACACTCTGTATAAACAAAATTATACTCTTCGTTCTCCGTTCTTCTACCTCTACCTTACCGACGCCATCGCTCCTCACATCCGTGTTCCTTATTCTCCTACCAACCCATTGAAAAATGTAATTCAAAGCATAATCCGAACTCCAAACATCCCCCTACGCGTATACACACACACACACACACACTCAAAAGAGTGCGTGAGAGAGTATAGAGCAGCGCTACGCGTGTTTCGTCTCTCTAAGGCACCGCGAAACTTAATCTAAGTTCCCGCTTGGTGTTATTAATCAAGTTTAATAAACTAATTAAGCCGTCGATTCCGCGGCAGCAGACGCGCGTGTATATACACAGAGAGAGAGAAGGCGAAGTCTCTCAACGGTATGCCGCCAGCGGCGTTCTTACAAAGGACATTATATACTTTGCTAAGGAGCGAGCGACGAATTCAAATCTTACAACTTCCATGCATGCCGCCGTCTTTGCGAGCGCGACGATGAATTTGTAAGACGTTTCGGTAGTCTCTGCTAATGCGATTCGCGCGAGCGGTATTGTTGGTGTTATTATTATTATTGGTGTTGTTGTTATTGAGGTTCGAGGAGGAGGAAGTTTTGAATTGGGTACTAACTAGAAGGAGTTATTTAGTTGCGAGAGGTGGTTGAAAGTAATTGGCGTGGTTCTTTGGTAGCTTATTGCTGAGTGGTTTGATGAGATGAAGGAATTTTTTGGAATTTCTTTGGTGATTTAAAGATGTGAAATTTAGTTTTATTACAGTTTCGATCACTAAATATATTTAAAGTAAGCAAAAAAATGAGATTTTTATAATATTTCTTTAATATATTATTCTTAAATACCAAAGAACTTTGTAAAATGTGCATGTAGTCACACGAATATACACACACATAACGTATACAAACCATGCAATTGTATTTAATTTTTCGCACAATATTGAGTAACTCGCGGCGACGTCGAAGCCAGTAAAACAATACACAAATTCGCCATAAAATATAAAAGAATTACATTATTCGACTCGCGTACCTATACACACGCATCAAACCCGCACTTGACTCTGTGACCCGCTGCGCAACTATCTCTCCCACTCTTCGTCATTCTCTCTTCCCAGACTTCTCTCTCTCTCTCTCTCTCTCTCTCTCTCTCTCTCTAATGCTCATTGTCCCGGGCAAACGAAACGCGTAAACGCGCGCGCGGGATTTCGCCTGTCTCTTTCTCTGCTAACGCGGATTATAATTAGAGACAGCGCGCGCGCGCGAGCTCGTTTTTGCGGCTAGAGAGAAGGGCCGTCGTCAAAAGGAAGAGAGATGGATGTTTCGAAGGCGCGCAAACGCGATTACAAAATGCAATTGCGAGGAAAGGATGGCGCACGAGTGCATGAATATATATATTTTTAGCGGAGAATTGGAGAATTAAGGAGTAATTTCGGTACGGTTGGGTAATCTTCGCGCGCGGTGGTTCATTGCAAAGGGGAGCGCAAGGATTCGTGTGTCTTTTGGGTTGGTTGAGAATATTGTGTGAGCAATTTTGTGGTGAGGATAGTTGAATGTTATTTAATTGGTTTTATGAATTATTAGAAATGTCGTGTTTTCTTCTGAATAAATTACAAATTATAATGGAACATTCGTTTCATCAAATCAATTCATCACTATTACAATTATCTTGTTTATAAGATGATTCATAGTTTTTTATGAAATTATTTATTTGAAATGAGTCATCTAACCTCTGTAACCACACAACTCCGATCGAGGACACTAGCGCAGGGCCAACTTTGGTTTTTATTCAATCGTTAATAGATTAAGGTTATGTGATACCCACGCTATTACTCAATTCTGGGTTCCCGTTTTCTCCTTCAATTTTAAACTTTTTGAAAAAACTCTTTAACACGTTTCAAGTTAAATAAAGAACTACAACGTATCGAAGAGTTTTTTCTTCAAATTAAAAATTGAATGAGAAAAACGGGAACCCAAAGTTGGGTAGTAGCGTGGATATCGCATCATCTTAAGGCGATATTGTAATTCTCTTCCATCACATACAACCAGGACCATTTTGTCATCTTTTAACACCCTGCCGTCTTTTAAATAAGCATTGCGCTCGTTTACAACCACTTTTTACACGAAATAAAACGATTGGTTTACGGTAGCTCCAACTGCTTCGTTAAAAATGTCCCTATCAATATCGCACAATTGTGATAACGAAATAAATAGCTGTGATTAACTAACCTAATAGTTGTCACAACTATGTAAGATTGATTAGGACATTTTTAACCAAGCAGTTAGTTACCGTAATCAATTATTTTTTCTCGTGTTATGTTCAGGGTTGGGTTATTGTTATATAATTATTTATTAGTCTTAATTCCGACAACCTTAACCCAACACCCCTCTATTATCCCGTACCCCATAAAAATATAGTAAAAAATTTGATTAACTCTGCATAACAATCCCCATCGTCGCTCAGTACACCCACCTACTCTTCAAATTCCGAAACTTTAAGGACCCCCGTAAACGAAACGAGAAAGAAACACATGGCGCTGCTGTATCTCCCTCACGAGACACGACAAAGCGGCATTACCGTGTCCTCTTTAGCCGTAAGACGCTTGCGAAACATCGCCGGAAATGTACAACGGACCTCTCAAATTTTTTCCCGCTAGAACCACCGGGGCTATTCATTACGCAGCCTCACCTCTTTTACACCCCTCTCCCTATAAAGACAGACCCTCATCGGCCGGGGGGCAAATTATACCGGCCTCTCTCTCCCTTGATTCTTAATTCGCTAATTAAATAATTAAAAAACTTCTCGCTCCCCGCGCTGGAACTGTCCGTCAACTGCACACGGCACTTTAAAAAAGAGAAAGATATAAACCCTCCTCCTCCTCCCACTCCCGCCCGTAAAAAACTCTCTCTCTCTCCGCTCTCTGGCTGGTAATCTCGCACGCGCAGAGGCATTAAACTCGCGAACGAGCCGACAGCCAATGTCTTCGCAGCCGCGCCCCTGCGCGAGCCCCGGGGGTGGGAGGAGGATACGTGCGCGCGCGCTCGCGTATAACCCCGGCCGCGCTGGGTGTTATTTCGCTGCTGCTGCTGCTGCTGCACTGCTCTGCCCGGGTCGACGCGGATGCTCTCTCACTCCCTTTTGTTTACAGGAGTGGGGGGTGGTAGGTGGGATTTTTAGGGGTGGGGTGGGGCAAGAGTTCGGGTTAATTGAAAATTTTGATGGCTCGCGGATATATATTCTGGCGGAATGGGAAAATTGGGGGTGGTTTGATGGCTGGTACTTATGCGTGTCACAGGGGGCCTGTGCGTGTGGTAATTGTCGGGGGTGTAGTATAAGGAGGAGCTATGGCTGATGTGATATTTTGTCAGTGATGGGTGTTGAAATGTTTAGTGTTATGGTAAAATTGTAATGGGATGGGTTGGAAACTTGAGTCTAAGATCTGTGCACGGAGAAAATTTGGTAGGAACTGTAGGATAGAATCGTATTTTTTATGAAAATTACGACAATTTATAACTTTAATTGATTGTAAAAAATTGTTTCGTTGCGAACTTCAGACCCATTAATTCATCGGTACTGATAAAATACCTGTTCCTTATTATTTAGGAACGTTATGAATACATTAGACGTAGCGAATTTTTCTCAATAGACAATTCGAAAAATGTAACTATTTTCTACCGATTTCTATCAAAACTATACCAATTCATTAGAAAACTAATAGAATCAATTATTTTCACATCTGAACAGTGTAAAATAGTTTTAAAAAATCACCGACCCATCTTTTCCTCCCTCTCCCTCGCCACCACAATCGGCCAATTAATTTGCCATCGGCCACAATTACCTGCAGTAATATACGCGCGAGCGCAACAAAAAATCAACCTCGGAGACCGCGAGCCGAACCTTCCCAATTAAAATCAGCACTGGCTACGAAAAAAAAAAATCCTCCGAGACCCTTAATCGACCCCCACCGCCTCCAATCAACCGAAACCTCGCCTTTTCCTCCGCACGCATATACATGAAAAAATATACGTCGGCAATAATCGACGAATTCACTCTTCCCCCTTTCTCTCCCATAAACAATACACGAGGCTGCGCGGCCTCTCCGCTAATACGTCAATAATGAAGAGCGCGGGCCGCGCAAACAATCGTATTATTAGCCCGGGCGCATCGGCAAACAGAGAGTAGCCAGCGCGCAATAATTGGCAACGCAGCGAAAGTTCTTTGGGTGGAGAAGATGTACTCTGGTGCTCGTTAGCGTGCGGAGAGCCAACTGACCGGTAGGACTGGTGGTGATCAGCCGAGATTTTTTGAGAAAGTTACTAGTCTAGAGTTGTAGCACTGCTGCCGCGTCTTCTGATTGGTCTGGATGGTTAGGAATGTTGGGGTTGTTAGTGGAGAGTCGATGGTTGGCTAATGTGGACGTTTGGCGATCGAGGCACGTAGTATTTAAATGACAAACTGTCGTCAACGTTGCGAAACTTTATACCGCTTAAACTTCTCTCGTATTTTAATATTTGACGCGGTCGAGATTGTGTCCATGTCGACCGCGTCCTCTTTTCGTGGCGTTTTTACCCTTAAGTCAATTTCATTAGAATGCGCCGTAAATTAGAACCGGACGACGACGACGACGACAAGGTGAAAAAAATATGAGCATATACGCGTGTTTTTCGTCGTCCACGCACCGCGAGACGAAATTGCTGTGAATTTTTCCAGTTTATGAAAACGCGCGCTCTCTCGGTTGTTGGTCGACTCTAATGGGGGGGCCAAAGTTCGTGCACCGGAGGAACGCAATAAACGGCGGCGGTGCCGGTTGCGGCGAAATTGTTCGGTCCCGAAATGGCATAAACAGAGTCAATTATGTATGACGTTGCCGGAGGTGAAGTTTCATGTTTTTTTTTGTTTCGAGTGGTTTCAAAAATTGTCTGTGTTGGGTGATGAAGAAGTTGTTAATTAAAGGTATGATTTAGTAATGGTTAATGTTGTCGAAGTTTTCTATGTTAAAATTATTTCTTGGTTGTCGTCGGTGCATTCTAATAGGAAGTTGATTATTAATAAATCAGAAATGAATAAGAGATAAACGAAATATGTACGTTTTAATTGCATGTTATCTACGTATACTATTTATAACATCATTAAGAATATTCTACCGAATTTAATTTAACATTCACTAATCGAAAATATTAGTTTAATGTTCCGAATCCTAAGGTCGATTCATTTCCTTGAATAAAACGGTTTATAATATTTCAGACGAATCTCTAGTCAAGGCCCAAATCTAATTACTCATTTGATTAATGACACACTACTTCCATATAATCGTTTTTTCTCCCACATAACACTGAGCTTACTAATACTCCCACAGTACCAAAAAACAATATTTAAAAAAACGTACCTCCGCTTAACCGAATCTCTCTCTCTAACCAACCACATAATCCCACCTCGACACGGATAATTTTTCGCTCCAAAGCTATCGACACCAGCAGCTCACAAAAGCCCATGGCCTCTCCTTCAAAACTCATCTCTCTCTCATCTCAGCCCACGCCTATATTCATTACACGGCAGCTGTACAGCTACGCGTAAATCGAAAATTAAGTGTTTAGCGCGCGGCATTGCCCAACGGCCGCCGGTGAGGAAACCGCGCAGACACATCCTAACGAGACCGCCTTTTTCGGGAGCAATCGCGCGCGAAGACGAGCCGACCGGCCAAGGAAAACGAGAGCGAGTCGTGCGATGGTAATCTTTCTCTCGCGGCGAGCAATTGCGCGAGGAGGAGAAGAAGAGGAGACGACTTTGCGCGAGCGCTAGTTGCGAAATTTTTTTATCGGGCCGCATGACGAGGTTTGCTTTTTGTTTTGTCGCACGTTGGGTTTTTTTCGTGAATGAGGTTGATGGGAGGAGGAGGAGGTTAAGTGGGTTGAGGTCTTTTGAGTGTATGGTGTATGGTAATTTGACGGAGGATGGTGATGATTGATCGTGGGAAGGTTATAGGTAGGTTTTTAGGTAGGCATTAAGAGCACTAGATGATTGAATGCGTCTGCGTTACTATTGTGTAATTGAAAAATACAGAAAGAGTGTAAAAATTTTAGTCAATTTCGACCTATTTTCAATTAAAAAAAAAAGATAAAACAGATTATTTTTAAAACACAAATGATTGCTTAATCTTTTTATAAAAAAATTACATTTTTCAAAAGAAAACGATTCTTCAATAACCAACTCGCATATTTCCACCTCATCCACATACATAACTCAGTCCTCCGCAACGCCACAACAAACATCAAAACAAACGCGTCAAATAACCTCATTCCCTCCATTTATACCCTCCATTTCTTCCCCGCTTTGTTGCTTGCTTGCTTGAGCACGAAGCTGAGATGATTACGACCACCCAGTTGCACCCACTACCGCCAGTTCTTAACCCGATGCGGAAAGACGACGGGGGTACCGCAACAAAAAAACGCGCCGCGTGTGTTGCATCCAAGCGCGGCGCCGCGGGGCGCATGTATTTTTCAGGGTAGCGTGAATCTTTCATGGGCAGTGCGCGCCGGTACGATTGACTGGCGGGATATGCGCGCAGAGGGTAATTCTTATAATTTTTCGGGGAATTATTTAAGGGTTGGATCTAGCGGTGAATGAAATTGCTTGCGGGTTGTGTAACGAGAGAAGGAAATTTTTCATTTTTCTTGTTTGTTCGAAATAACAGCGTTTGAAGTTTCTTCCATGCGATTTATTATTCGGACTAGTAAATGCAATTTGAGTTATAGCTATTATAAAATAAATATATAAATATGAATACTTTGAAACTGAACAGCTATATTACACATAATTAAATGTTCGACACAGTGAATGCAAGATAAACCGTTTTTTAAAACACTGTAAATTCATTAGTCGCATTCTCAGTTCACCAAAGCCAACCGTTATACACAACATATTCCACGGCCTAAGCTCAACTTTAAACCTCATATATTCCGCGCAATTTCCAGCACCTCGTGTACTTCTCTCCCGCCACTCCCCAACGCTTCAGCACCAAATTAAATTCAAAACGCGCCGCACTATATCCCGGAAGAAAAAAGCCATAAACCCCCGTAGCGGCTCGCGCGTCTTGGCCTCGGAGGAAACTCACGCGCATCCCGGTGGCGCGCCGTGACTCGTAAAACGCGCGTAAAAAGGGCTCGTAAAGCCCGCGAAAGGGCGGCGAGGGCGTTTCACGAGGTGCCGCCACGCTGGCGTTAGTTGCAGATGTCGTGCGCGCTCTATATCGTGCTGCGGCATTGTGGATTATTGGTGGAGGGAGCTGGTGCACGGTATATATGGATGATTAATAAATCTCAGGTTTTTATGGGTTGGAGAGGTGATGGGGTGAGGGGGTCTGCGATTGATTTGTGCGGTGGTATGGAAAAATATATTTTGGGAATTTTTCGGATGTTCGTAACAATTGGATGAGGATGAGTGTGGATTTTCGGCTAAGAGTCAATTGACTGCTTACAAAAGTGAGGTGTGGAATGAAACAGTTTTAGTATCTAAGACTACAGATATGGCTTTATTTTTACTAGAATGGATTTGTGAATAGATTATTCTCTCCACGCAGGCATAACCTTTATTTTTCAAGTTGTTCTCATGATTTCAAAAATTAGAAAAACTTTAATTTTTAGATTTTGGCGTAATCTATACTAATTTATAATGAAAAAAATAGTTTTATTTTCTTCAATATTTTACATTCTATTTGGGTTTTTAGATGAATTTAAAATTATTTCTGGTAATGTCGACTGAATCGATTAATAATTCGCTTAAAACTAAAAATTTAATTTAGGTCAGCTGTTTCCTAAAATAAATCAATTTTAAATTTATATATGGTATTGTACCTCTTCAAAGCTTAAGTCCCTGTTTAAATCACCAAAACCTAATCAAACACAAATTCCACATCGTTTAAATACATCAAAATCTTTACCTCAACACCTAAAAAGCCATTTCATCAATTCACCACAAAAAAAAAAGTTTTAAAATCCAAGAACTACTTGTCAATTTCTATCCCTGCCACACACCACCAATAATTAAAACCCCAATTAATACACGAGAGAGAAATTCATATACGCGATCAAAGGCGCACGTGTACGAACCCACCAGAGCCGCCGCTCATTAATTAATAGACAGCTTCCGAATGGAACTTTCTCTCGTTCTCTCTCTCCCGATCATTCGCAACCGTTGCGCGTCCCTTTGTCAACTATTTCGTTAAATGCTGCGAAACTATTTACTCCCCCCATCCGTTCGTGCGTCAGGCCTTTTAACCGCGAGCAAGAGAGAGGGTTTTCCTTTGAGATGGTTGCTTCGCAAGAGTAATGAGTTTTAGGTAATGCACGTGAGGCTCTGAAGGTACCCGCAACTTTTGTAAGATCCGCCGCGAGTGACGAAAGTTGATGCTTTTGAAAGATTTTCGAGATGTTTTCGGAACTCTGGGAGTTTTCGTAGCATACTTTTTCTATATGTTCTTGTTTCTGTTGCTTGTATGATAAAAGTGTTTGCGTATTACGGTAGTTCGATGATAAGAATAAAGTAACATGGAATTTTGAAAAATTCATTTCACTCACGTAAAAATTTAATAAATTTAGTATGCAATTTAATTTATCTTTTAAGAATCTTTATCTTTTAGCGTATAACTCAACCTTGCAAAATCACGCAAGTCACCTCTTTACCCAAATCTTCCTTAATCTCATAAACCTATACACACGCAAAAACCAAAACCCCATCGTTCTTTTCACACCTTTAACAAAACCTCTGTCTGTCAATCCTCTTAAAAAATTCATCGCGACGACTATTACCGCCCAGCAAACAATAACGCGATTATAATGTAAAGTGAAGAGAGTAAGCGAGTAAGAGATAGAGCGCAAGAGAGCAGCTTTGCCGGGATAAGCCGCTAAAGGTGTTGTCCCCGCGGCGGCGAACGGAAGCGTAGTGAGAGAGAGATGAAGGAGCCGAAGGGAGAGAGAGAAGCGCGTCGTCGTCGTCTCCGAGGCGCTGGTTTTGATTGGGTATTAGTCGCACGCGTAAACCGGGGATCGAACTTTGGCTTCAGCACACCCGGGCTGAGAAATTTCGATCGGAGTTCGAGGGGGTTCGGGACTTTGGTTTGTAGCGACCAGCGATTTGGATTGGATTAATTGTAAAAGTTGACCGGCGGTCGTGGATCTGGAATTGCCGATTAAAAATTGTGGGTGGTGTGGAAATAGTAAATAATTTATAACATATTTTCATAGTACAAACTATAACAATTTAATGATAAATATATCAGTTCAGTTAGGAACAATTGTAAATTATAATAAACGCAATATTGTTAAGCAAGCCATATTACCATACCACCCAATGTTTGTAATAAGTCTTTGACTCCCTCGATTTGCTATGATCTTTTCAAACAAAATTTTCCAAGAATCTTAACAGTAATTTGCTAAAAAATTTTGATAAAAGACTAAAGCTTTTTTATTTTTAAAAATTAAATACAAAACATCTTTTTCACTGTTACCTCAAAAATCGCATTTCCACCAATCCATTCACAAAACCACCACTTCCTACTTAATCTCTCTGTATATGTAAATAGCATCGCCATCCTCCATACTTCCACCCAGCTGATCCCCCAAATTCCCACACACATCACTATCTCCCTTCTAAAAAAGGCCAACCCTATCTTCGCGCGATCCTCACCTGAAAGCCTGTCATATCCCAGCGTATCAGCTCCACACCGCGAGAACAACACAGACATACACTGCTCTCGTCTCCTCGCATTGCCATCGCCGGCAGTCGAAGCGCTTCCGACAGCTCGCGTTTTACTTATTTATCCAGCGACGTCTTGCGACGACGGAGCTGTTCCCCGGGGGGATTCCCAGTCGTCAAGTGGAATTTGAATACCGCGGTGAAAAAGGTTGAGAGAGAGGAGGAGATGGAGAGAGGGAAAGGAAAGTGTGAGATGCGTGGGGGGTGGATGAATTTTGATGGGCTGGATAATGTGGTGATGATGGGCCGCAGGGATGCGTTGTTTTGAATAAATGGAGCGGATAGCGGTGTTAGAGGTTTTCGAGTGTTATTAATTTTGATGAAATTTTGTTTTGTGTGAAAAAGATTATGTAAGATATTCAATAAAAATAGATAATATTATAAAAGCGTTATATACTCATAGAGAGAAAAATACTATTTCTGATAGTAAACGTGTGACAGACTCGTATTCTCATGTGAATTACTACAATTTATAGTAAAACAATTTTGACTATATAAATAGCAATTTTGACTATGAATACTAGTAATTTATATGAGAATATGAGTCTGTCCCACGGTTACTATTTTTACTCCATCATTTTTCTCCGCCACCTACACGTAGTTACATCCTCATAACAAAAGCCAATAACACTTCCCTCCATTCCCAAATTCCCCCTTCTAAAAACACCACACCACTTGCCAAATCATACATGTACACAACCCCCGAAAAACCCTCTCTTCACTTTCCCTCCTCACCGCAAAAGCCGCTCGCGTTTTCCGGCCGGATTGATCGCACGCGCTTCCCCTCTCCTCACACCCTCTCTACTCCGGGGACAGACTCACGCGCGCACGCTCGTATTCATACGACATAGGAAAACAGTAATCACGGCGAGTGGCGCGAACTTCACTTCCCTCCCTCCCTCCTGCACCGAATCGAGTTGCGCGTCGCTGCAATGCATACAAATGGTATTTCGCGCGTCCCGCCCGCCCGACTCTATACGTGACTGGCACGCTCTCTCTCTCTCTCTCGATGCTCCCACCGGGAAATCGGTTTTTGGCGATAGGAGGGGGTGTGGAGGAGGTTACTTAAGAAGGCATTGGGGTTGGGATTAAAAGTGACCGGGGTTACGGTGAGTATGTAGATGTAAAGTGGATGGGGTTGTAGCTGGTGCGTGGTTAATGTAAAGAAGTTACCTTTTTTCTGGGGGGTTGTAAGGGAGGAGTAGTGCTGTTTTGTTATTTATTGAGAAATGGAAAATGTATTTTTACATTTGTAGAACGAATAAATTTCTGATATTTTGGCATTGAATATTGTAAATATATATTTGACAATGATTTTTGACATTCTATACGTAAGAAAGTATAATAAATCGCAAGTGAAACGTCAGCTTATGGTTTCTTGATTAGCTACGTCCTGTAACCACCTCTTATCGAGTGTACCTATCTTTCACTGAAATTCGATCGGTTCAAATACTTTACTTCACTTTCTCGTCAAAATACAATCAGCTAATACTACATACATTGATCAAATCTATTCAGTTATAATGGAATTAATACAGGTCCATAGTATGCAGATAGCCACACAACATGCAAATATACAGATCCATAAATAGGATTTAACATAAATTAAACCACGGGTCAGTGCGCATTAAACCTTCATCGTCAACTCCTGCTACCTGTCAATAAATAAACCTATCAACTAATCAACAAATCCACATATCCAAACTCCCAAACGTCACCCGCTACCCAACCGACAAACTCCTGTACCTTCCTATGTACACACTTTCTCCGTCAAGCCTCACACACACGGGAACACGGGAAACCGGTTCCGCGCCCCGGCTGCCAAGTGGGTCAGTCGAGCATGGCTCGCGCAAGGCCATTTTCCGCGCGCGCGCGTCTTTTCGCATACGTATATACGTATCATTTTCAGCGGCGTTCCTTTCTACACGCGCGCTTTCCGCGAAGCGGTCCATTGTGTTACGCGCCGCGGAAAAAGTTTGCGTCGAAGCGGGGTAATGGGTTTGTTTTTCACGATCGGGAGAGATTGGGGTAAGGGAGGAGACTTGAGTGTTGTTGGAGTTGGCGGGTTGCAGGGTATGGGTGAGCATTGTTAGTTAATGCGTCTGTTTCGTGTTTTATATTTTAGTGAATCTATTTGGTATTGGAAACCTAAAACGTTTCGTGACTAATAAGTGATATACTTATATTAGAAACTTGTTATAAAATGCGAATTTCTAGGTGCTGGTGAAACGCTTTTCTCCCATCATTCGAATATTTAATAGATTGAAGTATAGAATGAGTTTTTCGAAGACTAACACAAGCTTGTTTTTGAGTATTATAAAGATATTAAGGTTGATCAGTTTCTTTGTAAGGAAATGGATGGTATAAGACTTGCTATTATGATGAGGAAGGGAAAGAAAAAGAATGGATAGAAATAGATACATAATAATATCTACAAAATACGTATATTAATTGGTACGCTATTGATTAGTAAACCCAAATCGAAAATTTGAAGGTTACATTATTCTATTCCAAATCTATTAAATGTGCGAATAATAGAGGAAAAGGCGTTTGATCGGGGACAATTCGCTTGCCACTTTTCCTACCTAATTCCTGAGATTGTGACGGTCCGTGATAGACAAATATTCCACTAGGATTGTTGAAATGTTGGTTTAGCTAAGGTTGATTTTAAGTAGACATGCGGATCTTTCGGATACATAATTTATAAAAACTAAATTATTTTTACATTACGGAACCAGGTAAAAATCTTCTTCAATTAAATTGCTCAATCTCGGATTGTGTTCATGATAATTCCGCGAAAACAATCACGACAAGAATATTGACATAACATGAATAAAGGGTTATTGTGAGAACACTCGGTATAATTATATGAAGTTTTTGCTTATGTCAACTTTTTCTCATATTATATATAAAAAAAAGGTTATGCGCACTCGCGCAACGTTAATAACAAGTTATGTGTAAATAAGTGGAGTAATGAACTTACATCAGGTGTCAGTTGATTTACGAGTTAATGGACATACCTGTAAACAAAAAAAAGAAACATAGCAGGTTACAAATATGCAAATTTGAATAATATTGAAAATATGAGTGTATGAAAAATGTATACCATTTTTATTGTAATTTGTTCTTCGATTTTACGATGTACTAATAAATACAAAATATTTCGTTAAATCCTGTATAGAACATAAAATTCAAATGAAATTTTTGACATCGGATAAAATGAACCCGATATCTCTTTGATTTATCGATCAGTCCATGAAGATTGGAGGCTTTTCCCACATTAATTCTACAAACCATCTTATCTTTCTGATAGAAAGCAATCGAAGTAAACCATTAAATCCTCTAAGAAATTTTCCCGCGGAAATATTTGTGTGAATTAAGGTCAACCTAAAAGACCTAAAAGGAATAGTTAAATTTACATCTACATGACAATTTTCTTAATTCTCTTCGTATGGTATATTATTAAGCTTTCCTTCAGATAAAACTTCAACATTTCTCATACAACATAAGACTCTGCATCGTCTCAAAAGACACAACCAGGCCATCCCGAATCATCATCACCACCAGTCACCCATACACCTCAGTTTGCATAACCCTGTCTACTTTATGCAACACGTCTCCCCATCACCACCATCCGTCTCCTCTCTCTCGCTTCCCCATCGACGAAACCCCCGCGCGACTCCTCGCTTACCGAGGGGGCGAGAAAAAAAATGGAGCACACACAGTCAGAGAGCAGAGCGGAGCGGGTCTTACGTCAGGAGAGAGCTCTCGCAGCTTCCTAATTGGCGCGCGCGCNNNNGCGCGCATTGTGAAAGGCTGCGGCACAGTTTCTGCTTTCCCACGTTTCGCGCCACGAGGATATACATACGTGTATATGTGTGTGCGAATTGTGCTGCTGTAGAAGGAAGCGCCAGGAGAGAGAGAGAGAGAGAGAGAGAGAGATGCGAGGAGATTTCGAAGAAGCGCATGTCGATTTTTTTATTCCGATGGTTGCGCGCGCGCGCCATTGTTCTGTTCTTCGATTTTTTTTACTGTTCGAAGAAAAGCGAAGTTGTGATGGCTGTTCGCGCATTCCGTCATTTGCATTTTTCGCATGTATGTGGGGGAATGCAATTTCATTCGGATAATGGACCGCATTCTCTCGGTGGTGCTAATTTCTTATCTTTGAACAGAGGGAAAAACATCGTCCAGCTGCGCGCGCTTGGAGGTTATTTATAACTCTCGAGTCGCGCGTCGAGTGCAAAATTCAACTGGTTTCGCATTCCGATTGCACTATGGGTGCTGCCTAAAAATATAGTAACCCCATAAAATGTGCTACCAATGTGGTATCGAAGCGTGTCTGCCCACCATCCATTATGTCTCGTCAGGTTCATGTTTCTCTCAGGCTAGCTCGAGTATAATAATAGTGGGGCACGTAGGGCATTCCTGCGATTGATGAAGAAAAGTTGTAGAATTTGGGCTTGGTATGGTTCTTAGTCGCTGACTTTTGGGAATTTCGAAAATGTTGGAGTATTTATAAAAGTGTTGGAAGTAGGTCTTGATTCTTTCATGGGTACTCGTACACGTGTGTATCTGAGGAATGCAGAATCATAGTCAGATGGGTGGACAACTTGACAAAAGGAATGGAATATCAGTGATTAATCATACGATATTTATGATCCCTAAAATAAGGTTTAATTAGTTAAATCTTCCATGATGATAAATTTTCATAACCACGTGACAAAAATTGAAACAAATCATCAAAGAAATCCCTGTAATCCGAAGATACCCGTATCTACCTCAATCTCCCCAATCTTCATAATCCCACAAACTATATGTTCCACCATACAAACTACTTCCTCCTCCTTCCATATCCTACATATCAAAGGCGAACTATCCGCTCCAAAAGCTCAAAACACCCACGCACTTTCGCAACGCGGTTGCGCGCACACACACATACACACATCGCTTTCGCGCGCCGCAATGGCTAATTATTAATTGTCGCCGCGTGCGCGGCGGCGAATCGCAAAGGCGAATTATTTTGCAATGCGCGAGCTAGCGAACACGGCTGATAGAAAGTGCAAGTATATACGCGGATGGCACCTACGAGGCGGCGATTGGGTAATTACACAGGCGAGATTCTCTCGTCTCGGGAGTATATTGTGCGCGAGTGAATGAGCGTAAAGAGAGATTTTTTCCAGGTCCGTCGCTGTGTGGATGGATAGATGTGAATGCAATGAAGGATTGGGTAAAATTTTACAGTCGTTTTGGATTTAAGAGATTGCGAAGAATGGGTCGATAAATTTTAATAATCAAAATAACTTGAATATCAAAACGTTTGGAATTCCTTTTATGTGAAATGCGTATATAGGCAGATTTATTTTCCATTTGCTCTTAGTCAAAAAACCTAGAATTTCTTTTATGCACAATAAACGATACTTTCGAGAATTGAAAAGAACCTTTTTTCCCATATTAGCTAACCCAAGTTCCATCTCAAATGGCAGTTCATAATCCATACCCACTTCGCCGACAATTCCAGCACTTCCAAACCTCAACAGCCTGGATCTCGCAACACCTCGCTGCAAATTGCACACACACGTTTCGCTTCGCCATCGGTCATCCTCTCTCTCCCTCATCTCACTCTCCTCCTTTAAAAAAAAGAGCATCAAACCGTTTCTCCATCCCTCCCTTATATACTCACCTCTCGCTCGCTCGGGTACATATACAGCTCTAGCGAGAGCGCGTCTTTATTACGCATGCATGACGAGGCGGCGATTAAAATGCATGTGCATGCCCGGTAATATTGTCCTAGGCGCAAAGGAGTTATTGTACAACCTCTCCCTCTCTCTCTCTTCGCGAGAAAGTAGAATTAGCTCGCGTGCCGCGGCGGCACGTCCTCCTCTCTCCCTCCGCGTATTCTGTTTCATTTTCTCTCAATCTCGTGCGAGCGCTACGCTTGGCCTGCTTTTCCGATTTCCTCGCGCGCGCAGTGAAAAGAGACGAGAGTCGCTCTGGTTTTTTGGGGGTGTTCGTTAGGCGCGAAAGAGAGAGGAGCGAATTTTCGGCAGGTTTTTTTTTCTAAACCCTTTGACGTGTCGCCGGGTAATGGGTTTGTTTTTGGGAGGAGATATACGAGGGGCATTGTACTTGAGTTAATTTTATGTAAAGTTTTAATTTTATAGCATAGAATTTTTCGTCTACGTTGATTATGCACTTTGAGGCTGGATTTTAATTATGTCGAATAGTTTTTCGTTGCGGTCTTTTGTGGCATTGACTTATACCATGACTTTCTTGTTCATCATTGAACATAAAAATCTTGTACTTTACTGAGTTTCCTATTATTCAGACGAAGTCAAGTCTTTTCACTTATTAAATTCAAAATCGTGGGAACCGCGCGCGCAGATATACACTTTCTCCGAAACCAATTTTCCACTCTAATGGTGTTAGCTTGACACTTCGGAATCATAAGATACCGAGTGGATTCATAAACGTCTATTGTAGATTGTATATCTAACCGACATTACAGAAAGAACATCAACAATTTTTTTCTCAGTACAGAAGCGAAACTAATTTACACACTCAGAAAACGATCTTCCTGCACCAACGAGAATCTGCCTGTCGGACGAGGATTTTCAGTTAGAAATAGAGCCAAAAGAATATCTTCCTATGGTAGGAGGAATATCTGCTTGGTACAATGTTGCATCGCTATAAAAGGAATTCCTTCCGGAAATATAATAATTATTAACAAATAAATAAATAATTAATCTAAAAATTAAATTGTTATACTTGAATGGAATAAAAAGACTTTAGTTCTTTTGATTATTTATAATATTAGTCCTAGCGTCATCAGATACCAAAAAAACATGTTTTATGTGTTTTTCAGTCAATTTAATGAAATTTGAAAAATATAGTTTTGGTGACCTTAGGCCCAAAATATTATTCCTCCATTACTGGCACTAAATATTCTATCAAAACGTAAAATCCTCCTGATGAAGAAGGATTTTCCTCTTACAACAGGAAACCACGATTCCTATAGCAGAATGATGATTTTTTTGCAGAGGAGGAACCTTTTTTGTCGTATGAAGATTTTCTCAGGAGGAATTTTGTTTCGAGACCGGAGGATCGTTTTTCTGAGTGCATTGTTTCGCGTATTCGAAATAATATATTCGTCTTTCACGTCTGCTTAAACATAAGTTTAACTATTTTACGGACGGTGAAACTCTGCTACTGCTGTTGCACATTTTGCAACGCCCTGTCACCCAAACATTATTATTTATTTATTCACGTTCAGTACGTTGGCAAAATCACGGAAACGAACATCATCTCCCGAAAACCCCGAAAACCTCAAAACCACGTAACCGCCGCAGACCCATTGCGCAATGCGCGTGCGATTATTTGCGCGAAAAACCATGCGGAAGTCGCGCGAACGCTCGCGAAGATAAATCGGTGGAGAGCGGGGAGGGTGGCGGGGGGCGGAGAGGAGAATTAGCTCTCGGAAGCTCGCCCGGTAATGGAGTTACGCGTTAGAGCAACAGGTTAAGCCGGCGGATTACCGATGGCACTTTCTTGTTGACGCGTCGCGAGAGCAGAGACAGATGGAGAGAGAGAAAGCGGATGTTTCTTCGCTGAGAAAAATAAAGGCGCACGATGTTGATATTGTTCTGTCGTGGGTATAGGTTGTGTGAGGAAATGGATATAGATTTGGGATTGGTGACAGATTTTTGTGATTTAGTTATACGATGATGGTGTTAAGTAGGTATTATTTGGGTTGAATCAGTAGTTTAAAGGGTATTCAATTCCATAGAAAACTCGTTTGGGATAATTAAAAGTATGTGTAGGTTGACCTACACTTTTCTCTTTGTAGATTATATGCAAAGAGAAAAGTCTTTTAGTATAAATTATCATATTGTACTAGTATCGTGAGAGAGAATCAAATCCTCATAATAATGACCATATCTCACAGTAAAAATTTTTGTAGGAATTTTTGCTATAAATCAAGGTAATTTTTATGCGGATTTGAGCCTGTCTGACGATTACAATGAAATACGGTACTTTTTACTAGAAAACTTTTTTCCGAGTCAATAATATACCCTTTATTTACTTACTTTTGCTATAGAAGCATATTATTCTTCATAGCGGTAATGTAATACAAAATGTTGATGTAGATTTACTAAACTTTCTCCTCTAATACAACGCCAAACTTACTTGTGAGTGAATGACTTTTATTGTTCCATTTTGGCATAACTTTCACACGATTTTCTGTGAGTACAATAGAAATCCACGTTTGCAATAACGTACGATGCACGAAATAAAGTACAGGAAAGGATTTCTTCGCATACCCACTTGGCTTCTAATGACAATAACGAACCATTTATTAACGTTCCTAAAGAACGTCACCTCCGATCAAAAAAAAACCTCGGATCATTTCAATCCTTTGCCAAACCTACACCCACCTACAACTACACCCATCGAAAAATCTGTTACATCGATCCTCAGCTCGCACCATCTTCATAATCTCCCCCGAAGCACAGCACACCCCATGTATACACATACAAGCAAGCATCCGATGCATATGTATGAAAATGCGCTTGGCCGTGTATATCTGCGCATTAATGCGCGTAAGCGAGCGCGATCCGCGCACAGAGGAGATTACCGATCCGCACCCTCTCTCTCTTCTCCTCTGCGAAAGCTCCTCTTTGACGAGCTCTCTCTCTATCCTGGCGTGGCTGCCTATCTGTCTATCCGCACGTATATAGCGAGATTAGGCGCGCCGATGGATTTGCGTGAGATAAGCCGCGGAGGCGATCTTTACGATGACGCCCGCCGAAGGCGAGTTACCGTCGGGTACAAAGGATAATGTCGCGCTGCAACGGAGGGGTGAGAGATATCGAATTAATTTTGAGAGGGAGGGATGGGTGCAAGCAAGCTTTGGGTATCGGTGTCAAGCGACGGCTGATTGTGTAATCGGTATAAGGGGGTGCTGATGGGATTACCGGGGGTGGGTAATGGTATGAGATGGAAAAAAAACCTGTTGAGGAATGGTGGTAATTCTTGAGAAGGGTGAGAAAGTGCAGTGTGGTACTGAAGTTGAAACTTTCGAGAGGCATTCATAAAATATCTACTCTCTAAATTCTTTTAGTGTAGAGTTTCAGTGTAAAGTCAGGCATGTTATGGTTAGTGTGTAATGGTTATAGGTAAAGTTAGGTATATTATGTCAGGTATATATATACATAATTATAAACTTTTCATTGAAAAGTGCATATAAAGCTTACAAAAAAAATTTAGAGACTATAAGACATAGTTTATAGCCTGAAAGGTAAAAGCGCCAAATGTTCGAACGGCAATAATTGATTAACATTATAAATTTTTTAATATGCACGCGGATATAACGATGATTCGAAATTTTTATTGTACGAATATTATTCATACCCGCGCGTGCGCGCGTAAATTCTCGTAGCATCTCTCTGCGGAAGAAAAAAATCAGGCGAAATATTTTCAATGGATTTTCATTAAACCTACCGCGTATACCTCACCCGGCTAATAATTCCCCTTAATAATAAAAAACGTTATAAAATGGATAAATAGACGCCAAAATGTATCCACACGTACACACATATTCATGTACGTCTACCCTCTCTGGCACCCGGCAATAATTTTCCAAACTCGCATACACGCAGTCACATGGCCGCGGTAAATAATGAAATAAATGTCATCGCAAGGATGTGCAGCGGACGCAAGGTGTGTGTACATGCGCACAGTAGCAGCATTTTTTTTAAAATAAATACTCCGGGGGATAATTTCGCTAAAGCGCTTTCGAGAACGCGCGCGCATAAAAGGACCGAAATTCCCACCCAGGCGAAATCTCGTTCGCGTGTTATTATCGTTTTAACCCCACCCTCTCTCTGCGTATCTCTCTCTCTCTCTCTCTCTCTCTCTCTCTCTTTTTAGCCATCGAATATTCATTTGCGAAAAGACGCAAATAACTACCGAAATTGAATAAATCAGCGGGCGCGCAGGTACGCGGCCGCGCATAATCATCGACACGCGCGGATTGTTTCGAATTAGTAAATCGCATTTATACATCGCGTGTATCTGCGCGCGCGGGAGAGAGAGAGAGAGAGCTCGCAATTCGAATTTCCCACGTACGTGTGTACGCGCGCTTTTTCCGCTTTTTTCTTTGATCGTTCAAATTTTTACGTTTTAACGTTTGATTCTGGCGATACGTGTGTGTGCTGTGCCGAGGTACAGCCGCGATATTAGCTGCGCGATGCGCGCACTTTTGTTTGTTTGCCGTCGTTGGCCGCTGGGAATTGACAATATTTTATTTATTCTCTTCTTTTTTTTTGCGAATGATTAATTTTTAGCGAAATTAAGGCTTTTGGTGGACACGGTAAAATGAGTTTTTTTTTCATTATGTAAGAAATAAATTTTAATGAAACTTTACACTGTTATTTCACAACTGGTTATATCTTTAAAATATACATCCTTGCGAAGAAATCTGTATTTGTCAAAAGTATTTCTATATAAATAATAAGTAACATACTTAATACACTTGATTCACTAATAACTTTGAAAAAGATAAATTTCATCTCGAGGATGCACAATTCAACTTTCTTTCGCTTCTTTTACAAATTCAAATATCAAACACCGTTCGCCCCCTATAAGATCCTACCAGAGTGAAATTGCTATTAGCCTTTACTTCCATAACGACAAACAGACAAGAGGCAAAAAGCGCGCTCGCGCGCGAGAAAAGAAACTATGGCCACGATAGATCTCGCGCATAATTTCGCATCCAGCAATACTCGCTCTCCACCTGCCTCTCAGCGAACCAAATTTCCCGACCCACCTCCAGAATGATAATAAAGCAGAGAAGTACGTACAGTCTACGTCGCTGTCGCAATTGAAGAGACAAGATACAGCCGCGAAGCTAATAGAGAGCTTGAAACTCTCGCTCCCGTTCTCTTAATTTTCTCATCGCACGAAGAGGGAAAAATTTTTTAAACGTACGGTACACGTGCAAAGGTCAAAAACTCGAGCGGGTAATTTCCGCGATTTCAGGCGGAGATAATAAAGCCATCGCTTTATTAATATCCAGCGAACCTCTCTCTCTCTCTCCTCGCGTTGCAGTTTATAAATATGCAGGGGCGGCTCTGTATCCAGCCAATTTCCGCGTCCGTCTGTTTCGCCTTTTTCCGGGGGGGTAACAAGTCTAACGAGAGAAAAACGCCGAGGAGGAATTGTTGTCTTCGCCGCCTTCCGTCTTTATGGGGGAGAGATGGTCGACGTTCGTTCGTTCGCTTGCCAAGCGGAGGTTGAAAAGGAGACGGCCTTTTAACGGCGAGAAGAGAGAGTGAGGGTGAGCGATACCTTTGTAGTCGCTGCGCTTATTATCAGCCGCTCTAATGCTCTCTTGCCTCGTGGTAGTTTTTTTCTACGATCTTATGGGGTTATTGCTCAGCAGACGGATGTTATGAATATTGTTGAGGGAATTGTTTATTTCGGCGAGGTCAACGGTTTTTGTCTCATGGAAAACAGGGCAACATTTTTTTGTTAACTTTACTTTTTTGTATAAGATTACTTACTATGTGTTATGGTAGCGCAGAACGGGCTTGTCATGTGGTATTTTTATTTTTTAAATAGTAATTTTTATTCATTTTACAGCTAATTTTACTTTTTAAAATGGTAATTTTTATGATTTTCGTTGCAAATTGACTGAGACTGTGATATTTCGTTTCAGCAGTCGTAAAATTACTACGTATTTCAAACAGTCAAATTTTCTACGAAAATCATAAAAATTACTATTTAAAAAGTAAAAATCCCAGTGCGTCCATGTACTACTCTAGAAAACTGTAAATTTTCTTGTAAAAAAAAAAGATAAATCTCGATTTAATGTAACGTTTTTATTCGTAAACACATAGCCTACTTGCGTTACTTGTTTATAAATTTATGAGAGGTTTAAGTTTAAAATATGCAAAACCAGGTGCACACGATGCGCGCACGAAAATCCGCTGGTTTCCTGTAAAAATAAGAAAGTATATCTTGAAATACAGATGTAACATATGCGTATGTATGCATTGTTTTTAATGCCGACAATGTCCGTATTAGACTTACTGTTTATTCGTAGTTATTGCCTTGAGATGCCGCAAATTTTTCATGAAAAAAATGACCCCTTTTAAGAAAATTCATACGTTATGTTAATCTATACGGTACATAGAGTCTCGAATTTTCCTAGAACTCCAAAAATGGCTTTTGCGTCTGTTGAAAAGTTAAGAATCCTTTGCAAAGACGTTTTTCTTTCAGTTCATGGACAAATCGTTTCATAAAAAAAAGATAAGATCCTTAAACCTCGTCAACCCCAGCAAGAAACGCAAACTTTTCTTTTACCCCACGAAAACTAACTATCCCTCTTTCTCTTTTGTCACAGGTGGCATGCAGGACGGCGGTGGGGGCGGCAGCCGGGTATCGAAGCGGGCGAAGCCTCTGGACCCGGAGGAGGAGGACTACTACTACGAGGACGAGGTGGACGAGCGCAACAACCCAACGAACGAGGCGCCTGTCGTGCCGCCGGGCTTCCTCAGTCCCTCCGTACGCGAGTACCTCGATCTCGGCAAATCGATACCCGGTACGTATATACACACTATCTCCCCTTTGTCATCGCGATTCCCTCTCGTCTTCTTTTGCGAGAGAAAGAGACTGGCCAAGGATATCAGGGTCGGAGGACGATAAAGTTACGCGCTGTGATAGCCCGG
>JAPYZO010001385.1:0-60024 GCA_030522905.1 Torymus flavipes
TCACTCTCTCTCTCTCTCACTCTCTCTTTTGAGGGAAGTGGAGTTTGAAAAGTTCGAGGGGATGAGTTTGCCTCAGTTGAGGAGCGTTTAAGGTAGCGGCGTTTGCGAGGGTGCGGAAAAATGTTGTGTCGCGAGGGTATCGAGTTACTGTTAAGTTGCTAAGTGTTGGCTGATTTTCGGAAGAGACTTTAAGAGATTAATTCTATCGTTAGTAAAATCGCTATTTCTCAAATTTTACTTACGAATACTTTCAATTTAAAATTACCGCATATAACCTAAGAACAAGCGCCGAATAATTGTATTAAAATTACACTTCATTATACATCACAATAAATCATAATTTAACGGCGACAATTATAAAGTTCGGAAACTTTGACTTCCGTTCGCGGAAAATTCCAGCTGGCTTCCCCATTCAGATTCAATCAACCGCGCGAGCAATCAATTAATCGAGAAAATCCCCGGACGGCAGTTCAGCAAGTCTTCCTCTCTCTCTTCATCGTCATCCCCTGACTTTACAACGATTCCGCCTCCCTCCTATCAGTCCACGTCGCGCGCGCTCGTTCATCCGTGATATCCTTCGCCTTTTCCCCATCCCTCTCTCTTTCATCGCTTTTTAAAACTCTCCGGGGATGTCGATTGTTCCAATGACAATCCCTTCGATGACGACGCGGGTGGTTCCCGGCTAATCAAACGCTTGCGAACTAATCATTTGGAAATCGTGGTAGGTTCCATTTCGCATATAGAAATTTTCTACGACCTGTCCTCTGGGTATCACCGGAAAATTCCTAAAAAACAAAGCAATCCCATGGATGGTATATATAAATACATAACGCGGTGGAATTTCTTTCGTCGTCCCGAGTTGCATTGAATCAATATGGCAGCGTAAACTTATCTCATTGACATAATGTCCCTCTCTCTTCTACCCAGACACATCGAGAGCCGGAAAGTCGAGGACGAAGACAAAGACGACGACGGAGGGAAGAAAACGCGCGACGTGCACGGGAACGATAATGAAATATCCCCGGTTCTCTCTCCACCCCCTCTATGCACATAGAGAACCGCGCGCTCCGCTGACTTTACGACGAAGCGGAAGCGTAAAAGCCCGGGCAGCAGGGCCACCGGGAGATACTAAAACGCGAAGCTGAGAGAGAGGGGAGAGAGAGTCGTAAATAGATAAGGAGAAGACAGAGAGAGAGAGAGAGTCTTCTCTTCTTCCTATATCCAGCGAGACGCGGGCGCGTTGTTTTGAAGAGAGAGAAGGGAACGCGCAAGTGAGGAGGAATGTGGGTCGGAACGATTGTGCCCGCGCTGGCTAAACCGGAGTCGCTAATTTTGCCGCGCTGCATGACGAAAGTGTGTGTATAGAGTCGCGGTCCAATTGTTTCGCGCGTGTGTGTGTGAGTGAGAGGGACAGTGTTTATTCGAGGTGCAATTATTGAGCGAGCACGAGTGTTTTTTTTCTTTTCACCGCGGTGTGGAGAAATTGACGTGACGATTGAATTTCGCGAATATAATTAGCCACGAAACTCGCGTGTATGTAATTTTCGAGGAGGTTTGTAAGGAGAAACTATATGGGTACATTGAGGCCTATTGATTTCATATGCGAGTGGAAAAAGTGCCCGGTTTTTCAGTGGCGAGAGGCTGTGAATTAATGAATTATTTGTTGAATGGTCGTTTGAGTAAAGGTGGTGGTTGTTAAGGATGTGGGTGACGTTTGTAATCGTTTGGGTCTGGTATTTTGAGTTTCTTGTATAATTTTTCTGAGATTAGTCGAGTACTCTGTCCTGAATTTCATTCATGAATTATGTGTAGCTTGCCAAACATTGTTTTGCTTTGATTAATTCGGTAGATTAAGATTTTTTTTTAAGATTAAGTGTAAAATGCAAACAAAATATTTCCTAACATACGTACTATAATACTTAGTTGAATCGATAAATCATTGAAATAATTAATAGAATCTCAATATCATCTTCAACTAATTCATTGAATCTCAACATCATCTTCACACTGCTTACCATGAAATGTGGGCTTATTTAATCTTAAATGGTTCCTAAAATGAAGGACGTCTGTCAGGAGAACACAAATACAAATAAAATCTGGTGATTTAGTTAGTAAATTGCTAATACGTGCGTAATAAAGAACAACGTAAACTGTCACTTCAAACAAGTCACAACAAGTCACAATCAAACACATCCCTTCATTATTGCTTTTTATAAAAACAATAGAACAACAATCAACAACATTGAGAATCCAAAACAAAAACCACTCTCCCCTCTCTCCCTCCGCTGCAACATTACGAGAACAAAAACCGTAAGCCTGTCGCTCCAGCTCGCGCTGCATCGGGTGCCGCTAATACCTGCAAAAAGGAGCGCACCATCGTAAGGAGACCAAGCGCGAGAGGAACAGAACAATCGTCGCTCGTAAGTCTATTAAAGCGGCGAGGAGATCCTCTTCTTTCTCGCAGTCGCGGACGAGTTATAATTGCGAGGAAATCGCCGCGCCATTCATCCCTTTTTTTGTGCAAGAATTATCTCGGCTGGTGCGATTAATTTTTCTCCTCCTCTTCTTTTTTGTTCAAGAACGAAGAGTTTTTCTTTCTTCGGGGTCGTTGTTTTACGGGAGGGATGAGAAGACGTTAAGCGGCTTGCGAATTATTAGGGAATTCGAGGAACGTCTTTCGCGTTTTACCGCGTTATTTTCAATGCAGTAGTGATGGTAACAAGAAAGAGAAGACCTTTGGCTCGTTAGTTAAACAAAAGCTGAGTATCGATGAAAACGAAATACCAATGAAACGAGCAACATATTTCCTGTATATTTTCTAAAATTACTTCTACAAACGGTGCAGCCACTCACAAAGGCAACCGCGTGTATAGAGAGATTTAATTCACGAACTGTCAGCGCGCGCGCAACTCTCTTACACGCAAGAACGAGAAAATCAGCTTCTGGTAATTATAAAAAACGCGCGCTCACAAAAGACGAGCGCATCTTGCTCGCTGTATATACATACTCTAACGAGAATCGTAAGACCGAAAAAGTTGCCGCTCTGTCGGCATTCACCTGTCAGTTACAAACACATCCTATTAACTCTCTCGGTCTCGAATTTCAGCGTGCGCTGCCTTTGATACACGGCACGCGCGGCTTTATTATAGTTTTTTTAAGAGAAGGAGGTGCACGTCAAATGATGAGGTTGGGTGACGTTGGATGCTGGTTTTTTTTTTAAAGTGTTCTTCGATGCTTCGGTAAATGGTTGTCATCGTTAGTTTGGCAAATGAGCGCGGCAGTTTTTGCGGGGCAAAGGATGGATGTTAGTTGGAAAGTGTTTTTGAATTTAAGTGGAAGTTTCGTTTTTTGGGTTGTGTTGGATATCATTTTTCTATAATTATTACTATTGACCGCTATTTTTTAGTATGATTTAGGTTATTAGTTTAAATGATAAGATAATTAGATACACTTATTATGCAAACAATCAAATGGTTTCTATTCTAATTAGTTAGTGGTTGCAAATACTTGAGTTTCAAAATTCAAATGTAGAGATCCTCGTGCCTATTTTATACAGACCAATCAAATCAATCTTTAAATGCTTCACAACATTCAGCCATTGTTTTTTAAAGAGTGGCTAGTTGATGCAGCTAATGGCTGGTATGAAGTCATCCTAAACTTCATTATTTCATGGGAACATTAATATAGCAAGGATTTTTAAGTTTGTTTTTCAACTGGATATTAATACTTTATCTTGTGATTAGAATCAACCAATCACAACACAGTCCTTTACTGTATCCATCATATCAAAGCGACAGATCATCTACATTCAACTCTAAAAATATTATGGACATTTTGACAAACTAACGTCGATACTACTCAACTTATACTAAATCTCCTAGCGTAATACTACACCACCTTCATTCAACTATCCCCCGACGAACAATAAAATTTTTAAGCAAAACTTCGCTCCCAAACTTACACCCCCCTAGAAATTCTTACTCTCGCAAACCGAATCATCACTCCTCTAGCAACTCCTCCACTTCTCCTCTTCTCACGAAACCCATCCTCTCGGACGAAACACACTCCGACGCGCGGAGACGACGACAACAACAAGCCCCGCGCGCGTCGTCAGGCCGAATCCTCGTCTTCTGGGCGTTGCGCGCGCGCAAGTTCGAAACTCCGGTATATCTCGTTTCCGCGTCTCCGTTTTTCACGGTTGCGCGCGTGACGATACGCGCAAGACACACACCGAATGAGATTCCAAGCGCGCGCGCGTTCTCGCAAAGTTGTTCAGACAGGTTACTCCGCGAGGAGAGAAGCATAGTATGTATGTGTGTATATACCTGCGGTGGCGTTATGATTCCGCGGGTGTATGCGAGAGTCTCTGCTATATTCTCGGCTTTGTGAGCGCCGCCCCGGATGAGATGGTTGTTATGCGAGAGCTACCTGCTACTACTGCTGCTGGTGGGGTGATTGTCGTGTGCCGTTGCATTGTTAATCGGTCGGAGAGAGAGTTGAAAGGGGGGTCGCAGGGATTTTGGGTTTCGTGAATTTTGTTGTATGGGTTGTGAGGGACAATTGTCTGATTGATGCTTAATATTTTTTTCGATATTAGATACAATCGATGACATATAGGTACTTTATCACATCTCTTCTATAGAATAATTTTATCAGGATTTGAAAAAATAGCGTTATAATTTCGTCCCTTTTTGTAGTTGCTAATAGTCTTTTCATGCTTCACCTTTTATGCCATCGTTGTTATGATTCATTAAAAAATTCAGCCACATCGTCCTACTATAACATACATTTCTTTCACAATATTAATTAAATAATTGATATTATTCATCACTTACCACCAGCACTTAAGTAAAGCGTCACAACTAAGACCCGTTCCCCTCAGTTATTTCAATACAACTCACCTCACAATTCCACGACTATCTCTTGACTTCACAACAAAATCGATATCAGCCATTACCTCTCTATCCCTCTCTCTCCTCTGGTACAAAAATCCACAACAAACGTATCTGCGGCTTTCGCAACATCTCCGCAGCTCTCTCTCTCTCTCTCTCTCTCTCTCTCTCTCTCTCTCTCTCTCTCTCTCTCTCTCTCTCTCACACAATGCGAGATGCTCGAGTGATAATGCAGCTGGAGCGAGACAATGGAGAGAAGGAGAGGGAATTATTGTCGCAGCGGTGAGGCAAGGGCGCGAGGGATCGTCTCGAGACGCTGAACAGAGAGGCGACGAATTGGCGGGTAAGCGGATCATCGGTTGCCGCTACTGTGTCGTACATGATACTTTAGTTTTGTATAGGGTATAGCTCTATGAGCATTCGATATTAATGCAGAACGGAGACACGTTGATTTGGTTAGAAAATTCGATAGCTCATTGTACTTTTTGTGTTTCGTACGATGATAATAGTAAAAATTGTCTGGAGAATATGCATCCACTCAATTCAGTCGAATAAGTTTTGAGAACGCACGTGCACTAGCGATTATCCTCTGAAGAATCAATTTCATCAGCGTAGCGTACGCGCGCGCGTGCAAAACTTATCGGAAGCCATAAAATTCAATTCCAGGGAAGAAAAAAATTGCATCACCATATAATCCTCCTCGCTCGCTTACACCTGTAACATCAGCATTGCATCATACGTAATATCTTAACTCCTTTTCGAAAAATTGAAAAACAAGCGCGCGCGCCGCATATTTCCGAGGCCTTATGCAAACGTCCCCAGAGATCAGACAGAAGGAATCTTCGGGCTATGTATCGCCGACTGGTTTCTCTCTGTATCAAATACGTCGAAGAGAGTATATATAGATGGCATACACGTTAAAAGATTGCACACTACGAGGAAGACGCTCGTGAAAGTTTCTCTCGCTCGCTCGCGCTCATGACTTTCATAAAGTGACACGCACAGACGCGCGCACTTGCGTATTAATACGTCCGCGTGGTAAATTTATCGCGCAGGCAGGTCGAGATGTATTTTACGATGGAGCTTTGTTGTGTATGTTTATTTTGAAAATTTATGAGGGGAGGTAGATGAAATAGGTGGATGTAAAGGAAATTGTGGTACGTAAGTAGTATCTAGGGAATGTTACAGATGTACGTGGTGCTGGAGAAATGTATTCAAAAATTAATTTTTTTCTTTTCTTAATGGATTGTTGGAGGCGATGGTTTGATACAGAAAATGGTCTGGGAAATGACAGAGAAAGTTTCTTTATTGATACACATGTGAGTGACTAATAAACGTCAATACAACTCGAACATATGGAATCTTTAACGATAATACCGTATTTATTTTAAAAAGTTTATAAGAATGTTAATCTTCTCATCCATTATACACACGTGTCTTCCATTGTCTGGGCTATTAACTTCTAATAATCTACTATTATCCCCATAATGAAAAGCTTTCATATTATACACAAGTCGACTACGATGGCACGTTCAACTCTCTGTCAGTAACGACAACGATAAATTACAATTTATTCTACAACCCAGAATTAAGAATGAAGAAAACAAAGCATTAAATTTCTCCATAAACACCACAACTCTATGGAATATCCATAAACCAGGAGTGTGTATCATCAACAAAAACGATCGAATATAACCATCCCCCCGTTTCTCCGCTAACCTCAAAACATTCGCTTCTCACTCAATTTCTTCCCACGCCCATAAGTACGCGTCTTTATTCAAACTTTCTACGAACGCGTCTCTCTCTCTTACTTATACTTACTCGCGCCGTGCAAAAAATCGCTACAACACACGCGCGAGGCTAGAATTTATCGATCCCACGTGTGCATATACATACACAGAGCCGAAGATGCACATCGAACGCGCGCGGAGTTAGATAATGAAGAGAGACTTTCACCGACTATAAGCGGCGCGCGCACGCTCGGGGCTTTTCATGCTAATTTTCGCGCGTGTCGATTTTTCCGCTTCCCGTTGCGAGCGCAGCTATTCGTCACACGCGGATATAATGACACAACGCGTACGCGTAATGTATGACGCCGGGAGTGCGTTTCACGCGTCGAGGCGAGGAAAGGATGTGTTATGCGTGTGGCTTCGTTTTATGCCGGCGACGTTGTCGTTGAGGTTTCTGATTTGTCGTGTGATTTATTCTGTTGCCTCTGGGAGATGATGGATGCTGGCGAAGGTACTTCTTTAGGTTCATGCTGATACTGTGTGGTGTATTATATTGTTCGTGCGGGTTTTGTTTTAATGTGGTAATGGGAATATGTTTTAAATAAGATATATGGGGATAAATTTTATAGTGAAAATTAGTATTTTTGATAGTAAAAGTGGGACAGACTTATTTCTTCATTATAATAATTACTAAAATAATCAAAGTTTTTTCTATAAATTGTAATAATTTTCGAGAAAATATGAGTCTGTTCTACGGTTACTATCTAAAATAGTAATTCTCATTACAAAATTTTTCTCCGAGTAGAAAACAGTGAGATAAAAGTATTATTTAATCGATGATCAAGTCTAATAAACTGAAGATATGGTAATCAATTATAACTATGGTGTATCCATTTTTTTGCAAACTGCTTACTGTCTAGCCTGAATGTGCGAGAAGTCGTTCACTACTGCAACTACCTGAACAAAGTCTAGTAACACTTTAATGAACATTCACTCACCGAATCGGTAGAATAAAATTTCCACTGCGTAATAAGTGAGTATTCATCGAAGAATAAGTATATTTTGTTTACTTACTTGCACTAGGTACTGAGAGACTTCTCATTTTTAGACAATTCGAGTTAGACTATACCTTACGAGAAAAAGTTTTAAAACTCGTCTAAATTTTCAAACAAAAATTCCAAAATATAATTTCACCACGATATTCTAACGAATCATTCCTGTAACAAAGGGTTAAACTGCTCAAAATTTTTCCTGTACTCAACGCCAACCACTTGATGCCTTATAATCCGTTCAAAAGTCAGGCTCTTACCTCCCATTAACCCAATAACCATCTCTCTCTCACCACACTCTGCGCGAATGATCGCGAGCAGACCTCGTTAAAAAACACAACGCTCGGCAGCTACAAAAGCGGCCGACTGATGCAGCATCCCAACAACAACATACACACACGCACACGCACACGCACACACACACACACACACACACACACACACACACACACACACACACACAGCGGGCCAAAGTTAATTAGTCGCGCTCGACTGTTCGCGAAAATCAGCGATAATCGCGCTGTATCATCATCGACGGTTGCACCCCCCCCCCCCTCTCTCCCTCACGCAACAAAGTGAATTCGCTGATCGGTCAAAGGATTCTCGCGCTATTAATGCTGCGGCGAGTAGAGTGTATGTGTGTGTGCGGAGGGGTATGTCTAGGGTAATGGAGCGCGAGGAGGGTAGGAGGATGCGCGGACTGGAGGGTAAACTTCCGGCCTGACACCTGTGCGCCTCGAGGAGGTTCGTTGCCGGCTGTCGAGTGCAGGAGGCGAATATGGAGGAGGATATCGGGCAGGTCACTGTGAGAGCTGAGAGGGATGGTTTTTTTCGAATTATTGGTAGAGGAATAAAGGAGTTGATAATTGATGTGTATTTGTATGTAGATAGTAACAATTCGCGTTGTGGAATGTAGAAAGCTGAAGAGGTATTTTATTGAGCTCTCGTAAGCATGCATTTTTACATCTCCTGCGAGATAGGTTACGTAAAAGTAAGAAGCGTCTTATCAGTATACGTACGGACGATGGTAAACGACCTGGTCATCCTTTACGTCTACGTGATAAAACTAGGGAAAGTATATAAAGTTATCAGGTATCTTAGAATAATTTTAAAAGTTCAGAACAAAATGTTTAAAATCTAACTGATATCATCAAAGTTATAGATACTGAAAATTGATTTATTTTTTAGAATATGAAAAGAGTATTTGCCATTACTTATCTTGGTGAAATTTAATGATTTCTTTGACATTTTTTTTTCTTACAGTTCATAACCATTTTTCGGAGCCTTCAACACTGTTGATAGTAACTAATTAAAAATCATAAAAAGCGAAAAATCGACGTTACTCACCAACCCAAGTAAACTTATTTAATGCGCAAATCACGTCAATCAACTTTAAGTCCTTTTACCCCACCACAAAGGACCTGCACTCAAGTCGTATAACCACCCGCCCTAAGCCTCTCCCCCTTCGCCAAAAGATTCCCTCCACTCTCACCTCACCCAAACCATTCACCGAACTGCAGCAGTAGCAGCATCAGGAGCACTTTGAATTAACGCGATCTCTTTATCTCCTCTCCTATACCGATACCTACGGCCGCGAGCGGTAATTGCGCATAGTCTCAGAGAGAGAGAGAGAGTGTACTCGCGCTTGCGCGGGCGCGCGCACAGAGAAAAGCGGGCCTCTCCCAAAGAGAATACACGTAGCGCGTAGCCGGGAGTGAGAGAGGGAGAATCAGTCAATAGCGCGCAAAACGCATCGCGAATTCCGGCCTGCCGAGCAAACACACGGATTAGAATCTCTCGGCGCTGCTGTTGCTGCTCGCGCATAGGTGCGTACGTGTGTACCCCTCTCTCTATCTATCGGCTGCATTAGAAACGCCGGGGGAAGCGTTTTTCTTGCGATACGCTCGTAGGGTTCGCTTTTTGTGGGTAAACAAGGAGATGTTCTCGTTCATAAGGCTAGCTTTGTTTGGTTGCGCCAAGTTGTGGGCTTTTTTGCGAGATGTATCGTCTTTTATTAGGACGCGTGTGCGTTGCATATGCCAGGAAATGTTTGTTAACAAAGAGTTTTGCAGGTGAATATAGGAGATAGGCCTGTTCAAACATTGGACTTGGCTGCTTCGTAATTAAATTTGTGTAGATAAACTTCCCGGAAGGACGTTGTAGAATGTTTGAATTCGTTTGCGCGTAGTATAGTAGTTACTTGTAATTCGTATTTTAAAATACGATTTAATTAGAAATCCTGCAGCCGCGTTAACTAGTGCGAAATTCCAAAGTTATAATAAGCGAGACTCGTCACGAATGGGAAGTTGTGGGAGTGAAAAATATAACTTTTTTTGTTGATATACTGGGTTAAACTGCGAATTTAATGCGATATGTCGTCTTCCTTTTAAATACAATATGTAATCGTGGCATTAATGTAAACGCGAATTATTGAATTTCAAGTAAATCGAAATGCTTTCAAAGCCCGTTCATCACGTCGAGCGTATATTAATCTTCTTACAATTTAATTTATTTCCGTATATTTGACTTTAATCGACTATAATTTTGCAATCACACGCGCGACGAACTTCTATATAAGCTCTCAGAATAACGTTAATTCGTTCCGATTTTGTATTTAATGGGGGCGAATTCTCGTGATGGGAGCTTACCATTTTTTTTTCTTTTTCAAAAATGACAATTTCAATTTAAACTGTCAGAGATGTAAATAACTTATAATTGAAATCATTTACACTAATGATTTTCCCCAAAAATATCCCTATCGTGAGGTCACCGTCCTTCAATAAACCCAGTCACCCTTCCAATACAACGTACCGCTCCAGCAATCACAGAAACTTGGTAGTACCGCAGCAATATCCTATCCCCCTTACAACACACTTCTCTCATCAGCGCATCTGTCTCTAACTTTGATTGTGCTTTCAGGTCGACCGGGCACGGACTACCCAGTGCTGGGCAAGGTGCCGTACACGCAGTTTTACTGCGACGACCAGCCCTATCCAGGCTTCTTCGCCGACGTAGAGACGCGTTGTCAGGCCTGGCATTACTGTGACATCGATGGCAGACAGGCGACGTTCCTCTGTCCCAACGGCACGCAGTTTAGTCAGGCTGTATTCGTCTGCGATTGGTGGTTCAATGTCAGGTGCGAGCTCAGCCCTAAACTCTATGCCATCAACAGCAGGCTGTATCAGAGGACTACTGAGAGCCCGACTAGACCGCATAGGATCATCACGAAGGAGCTGCTGGAGAATATCTTCACGAAGAAGAAATGAGAGGGTGTGAACTCGCGCGGTATTCGTCCATGGATTGGGTGGAGTTATGGGATGGATTTGAGAATCGAAGATTCGGAGGGTAGGGTTGAGATTACTGGATACTGAATGCGATTACTTATATCTGTACTCTGTCATGGTACCGTTATATTATATTGAAGATCGTTTCAATGGTCGCTTGTGTTTTGTCATTAGTTCTAGATGTAGATCTATTGGTAAGGTTGCGACAGTTTCAGATTTTAAACATATAACATTTGTTGTGTCTAAGAAATTTATTTTTTAATTAAACGATTTAGGACAAACATGAGAACCTCTGATGGTCCATGACCATAATTGTTGTACTATTTAGTAGAGTTAGATAAATGAGTGTAGTATTAGTAATCTGAAACAACATCTATCTACTTGCGACATGTACAACTTGGTTATAAACGTTAAGATGCATATGATTTAACCCTACGTTATGACTATTAAAAGATTCGAATTGCGTCGTTGTAATTTAGGGTTAACTGCCTTGCAATCACACGAGCACTGTAAAATAACGGCAAATCTTCACCACAAAATAAACGTTTACGACATTTCAAAGAACGGTGATGAGAACCATGGATTACAAAAAGATCCATGACACCATGCGTTCTGTAATAATGTGATGATAGTGAAGTTACCACGTATTATTTTTGACGTAGATCATAGACGTGACGCCGGAATTAGATATGGTTTTCATTGCTAAGAGACGAAGTTGAGATAAAAAAAAAGAAACATCACAATGGAGCATTGTTGCTTGTCAAACTCTAGCTACCGAGGACGCGCCTGGTAGAGTCCATTCGTAGTGACAATAAAAAAAGAAAAAATATCTTCTGAAATAACTCACCATTAAATATAATCTCGAGGAATCTTCCATCCGGCGCGGAATGAGAACCGCTTGCTCCGCGCCTTTTCCGCGGCATCAACCATCAAACGCCGCGCTCGCGCCATCATCGCTGAAAGCTCCTGGCGCTGGCGCGATCTTAATCGTCAATAGGAGGATTCACGGGCGGAATCGAAAGATGAGATTTGTATCTTTATCGCCGTCGTCTTCGTCGTCGTCGACGTCGTCCATTGTGCCCAAGCTGCCTCGGCTTTTACGGCGCGACGCTGTTTTCCCCGGGAAAGATGTAAAACGACGCGGGCGGGGATTTTCAATGAGTTCTCTTGCGCGCGCGCGCCCCCATAACCTGACGCGATCCGTCAATAACGCGTCGTCGTCGTCATTTCTCTCTGTCTTCTCTCTTCTTCGAGCTCGGAACTTCCGGAGAGAGGGATGAGCGTAAGACTCGCTTTTTTTAGAGAGGAGAGTGACGCTTGTAGAGAGTTTGGTCTTCGCTCTGAAAGATGCCATCTTTTTACGAGGAAATCTTGAAATGCGTGCGTTGTTGTCGAGAAAAGGAGATATAGCCAGTAATACTTTTTTGCGTTTGCGTGTTAGATAATAGAGGCAAATAAGAAGAAAGGAGAAGCGTGAATGGTAGAATTCCTAAATAAGCACAATTTAAATAACATTTGTCAGAAGTTTGAAATGGGGTTTGTGCATAATGAGTATTGAAATCTTGAAAACAATTTTTTATCACCGTTGAAAATTACATGTTAATTGTTACGAAAAAACTTCTAAGCTACAGTTGTAATGAGATTGGAATAGATTGAAGATAATGAAATAATGATGTCGTAGTATTCACACAAGTTACAAAAACTAAACAATAAATGAAAATCTTAATTGTAAAAAGTATGTCGTAAATGTGTCGTAAAAAGTTGTTAAATATACTGTGTATCAATATTTAGTTTATGTCTGGCACAGTGGTACATTAGAATCTTAAAATCTATTAATATACGAAAATTGTATCTATAGAAGCATAGATCTACTTTAAAATGAAATGAATCAATTTCTTGGAAATCTCAATTAAATCGACTAATAATTCTACTAACAAAAAGAAACGCTCGTATCACACGCTTTTCAAACAATATCGCGTGCCACACATTAATAATAAGCATTTTTTTCTTATCAGAGCGTGCGATTTCCTGCGTGACTTTTTTATGTTTAATTGAGCTAGCGGTAAAGTGGGTATGTTTTTTTTTATAAGAGAGATGTGAGAAAACTGGAGCATAACGCACATGGATGTAAATAAATCGATGGAAAGTGCCTTCGAACGATATAACTTTGATTTATCGAGGCCAGTGCGCATCGTACGTGAGGATGTAATAGAAATTTATATATAGAATCAAATTATACACCTTTGTAAAGTATACACATCGACGTTTCATTTTCACGAACTGTTTATTACATTTAACTTTTCTATATGTTTGTGATAATAAATGTACACTTTGTTCTTTTATTTGTTATACTTTTTGGAAACAGTTGTAAAAATTTTTTTTATGAACAGGTCACGAACTGTCTCTATCTCGAAAATATTACCGATTATGTAAAAATACGTGCAAAGTTATATTATGAACAAATGAAATTATTTAGTAAATTATTTTTCATGTTTGTACGATAAATAAACAGATATAAATGTGTCCATAAAAAAGAAATAAAAAAATAACTGTAACTTAAGATAGCTTAGTTAATAAACAAGTACTTCGTACCCATAATATATTTTGCGGTAATTAAATTATAAAAATAATAAATTTAAATGAAATAATATTGTAAAAGTACAATTGTGATCTATTTGTGAATTTAGTTTTTCTTTGTCAGTTATGAAATTATCTTGTTATTGAACAAAATAACGATAAATGAATTCATATTAATACTTTTAGAAAAACCCGCTTTTCCATTTTATTTATTCATTTCTATACCACCGTTAATTTCAGACATTTCAGAAACATTGATTTGTTTGCGGCTGATGCCTTAACACATATAGTATTTTGATTCCAATATTATGTGACAAAAACTGACTATGAAATACCTTTGAAAAATCTAGATTTAAGCATAATATAATATTGTATAAGTATACTTTAATCTAACCTTTGTAAAGTTCATGTCTACTTTTACAATGCGACTGTACACTTCATTAAAAGTACACGCAGACGCACATTGAATATAAGAATTCGATTATAAACAATCTATGTATATAAAGAAACAATTGTAAATAACGACCGTGCTTTTTGTAACGCGAAGTAATAAAAAATAATAAACATATTACTAACTTAAGAAACTTGACTACTACGCTATAATTGACGTAAAAGACTTTTGCTACAATATTTTTTCACAATAAAGTTAAAATAGACCCATCCTTCCATCCTTTCCTCGGAAAACTTACCATCAAGCTAAAATACCGAACTCGAAATACTTTTATACCTACTTATTTTTGCTCTAACAACGCTTCGCCCTCTGAAGAAAACTGAGCCTTCGCCTTCAGAAGTAACTCCCGCTTTCCACCCCTAAAAATAGAAACACCCAGCAGCCATCACGGCCTTTCAACCCAAGCCGCCTTCTTTTCGCCCCCTTTCCGCCATCAAAAGAATCACTAACCAAACGACGGAGGGAGAGAAAAAAAACTGCACTGCTAGAGGAAAATAAAAAAGGAAGAAGTAGTAGTAGCAGGAGGAGAAGAGAGAAGAAACCCTCCTCCGCTCTGTAAGTCCACTCGGCGGCGGTAAAAGAGGAACGGCTCCGGCGTCGGTGAGAAGAATTTTCCCCGTGATTTACCACCCCCCACCTCTTTCCTCAAATCCCCTGAAATTCCCTCCTCCCCGCCACTCATCCACTCGAAGACTTGCCCCGGCAAAGACGACGTAAGTAGAGTGGGTTCAGCTCTCTCTCTCTCTCTCTCTTTCTCCCTCGGCGTTTTTCCAGGGTAAGAGTCGAACACCGGGGGGGAAGAGGGTTTCGCTGCGCACGTGTATATAGACGCGGATCGGCTGCCTCAGGTGTATCGGATTTCGTAAGGATGAAGGAGGGGGATATACCCAGTTTCCTTGAAGCTGGTCAAACGGAGGCGTTTATACAAAATGGCTATAAAATCTGATCGGATGCCGCGGAAGAGGTAAGTGTGTATGTGTATGTGTAGAAGTGTAATGAAATGCTAAAGGTATGCGGGAGGGGAGCCCCTGCACGAATACTACTCCCCAGACTGTGACGAAAAGTTGGAAGCTAGTGCGCTGGTGTAGTATACCTCTAACAAGAGTACGGTTTTAGGAGGGAACCCTGATCGGGACGTTGGTCTTTAGTGCCTGGAGGTTTACAGTTGTTTACTCAGCCGGCTACTATGATTTAGTACAGGGAATATATTTAAATAAAGAAAGTGCCTTTTATGCGAAAAGATGCAACTATATATGAGAGGTGCGCGGAAAATTTAATTTCAACGATATATATACGGCGACAAAAGCGTGTTCGCCGCACACGCAATTTCCTCGAAAATCTTAGAATTTCTCGATACAACTTTCGAGATACATTCCTTTCCTTCCTCTCTCCACGTCTCGTCAAAGCGGACCGCACACGGCCGTCGCGAAGGTAATCAGCCGGTCGGCGCAGGAGAGCTATTATGCTCGATCCAATTTTCGCCCGCGCGCTCGGCCACTTTTCCGGGTGTTTGCCACTGACAGGCGCAAACGAATACATATTGGACTGTCGCGAAGACGCGTGTATTATACACGCAGGTGGGTGAGGTATAATAATAACGCGCGCTGCTGCTGCTGCTGCTGCGGTTGGTATAGCTGAGGGGTGTGTGCGACAAATAGGCTGGATGGGATGGAGAGGTGAAATGTATACGTGAGGTAGGAATATTAAAGTTCGAGATATTTAAGTTTTCGGGAGTGGATTTTTGATTGCTTCGAGTTTCTTTGAGGTGTGGGGAAAGATTTCGGTGGTCAGAAGCAATATAGTTTTGTGCGTTTCTAGAACATAATTAAATTCTTGATAAAGTGTAGTGGCAGTTTCTGTAGGAATTGTAAAAATTGTTAGAATCTTTGTTTTTATTGAAGAATTTTATTATGTCCTAAGAATACAACGATTTATATATAGTCATACTTTTACCACCGAAAATTACCTACTTGTATTTTTGGTAGTATTTAGTTCTGAAAATACGATAACCACCCTCAATTTCAAACCATAATGAAGCTGTTTCTAATCAGCTGTACGAAAATTTAATATCCCCTAACCTTACCTCTAATCCAAGTTCCATCCAACATATGAAACGCGTTAATTTTTTCTTCATTAAAAACTCACATATACCTAACTCTTTTCTGGATCACAAAATAAAACCCCACCACTTTCACATTTTAGCATACACCATCAAGCTCACCTCCAAAATCGAAACTTTATAAAACTGCCATAAAAAGTGGATTCCAATCATCATCGTCAATCTCGTCATGAACCCCTCACCCTCACCCCGCGAGCTGAAATAAATTTTTTCCCTCGTCACGGGGCATAACCACACCAGCAGCCCTCTCTATCTATATGCACCGCGCGCCAGTCAGCATCCAGGTACATCATAACCTCCCACACCGCCTCCCCTCCGATAAAGAAGGGTTTTATAACCGAGACGCTGCCGGGGTAACTTTCGTAGCTCGTAAACGGCGGCGGGCTCGGTTTTACGACTCATTTGCATCTCCCCATACCGGAGCCTTTAAAGACTAAGTCCGGCAATTAAACCCGTCCGGCGCAGCTGCAGCGGCAGCGGCTCGTCTCTTTACGGCGCGCCGCTCGTATATTCCAATATCCGCGATATAATTCCACCATACCCGATCGAGTGTCGCGAGATATGAAAATTTCGGAGGGGTGTGTGTAACGTGGAGAGGTGGTGGAGTGCCTTTGTTTTAGGGGAGAGCTTGGTGAGATTGGAGAGACGAGGAAGTTGAATTATCGGAGGTATTCGGAGGGTTTGGGATCTTATGTGTGGGTGATGGCTTTTTAGCTTATAGAATGACTTTATCAGGTGTCAGTTTTGAATAGTCAGATAATTGAATTGGACTTATTGTTTGTTTAATCACAAGTGTATATATAGTTTGGTAAATGACTTTATCAGGTGTCAGTTTTGAATAGTCAGATAATTGAATTGGACTTATTGTTTGTTTAATCACAAGTGTATATATAGTTTGGTATATGTAAGAGTAATCACGTAATTAATACAGTATGACAAAAGAATAATAAAACAAAAAATAAAATAAAAGCTCACCCAACTATACATTCGTTGTTTATAATTTCAGATTAGCTATAATACTATTCATTTCATCATTACTACTAATTTACTCTAAAGCTGGCCATCAGCATTTCGTCAATCCAACAACTATGACTCTAGCTACCACCTACATTATTAAACCGAACACTTTTCAGAGTATCGTCAAAGCTTTACAAAACCTGCCGCGTCGTAGTCCCCTCCATAACCACAACCACCACCGCAACGCTCGCCACAAAGTCTCGCCGCGGCATACACGCGCGACAACTCATTCCCGATTCACATTCAATAAATAAACGCCCGCTCGCGCTAAACCGACGATTATTTCGCTCTGCCCCACCTCTGCTGCTGCTAAAACATGCAGCATAGTTGGCCGGCGCCAAAGCCTCGCAGCACCGGCCCCGTTAATTAATAAAAGCTCGCTCGCGAAGTGTCGCCGCTTTAAAATTTCATCCAGCTTGACTTTTGCTGCGCGTAGGTGCGAGCGAGAGCGAAATGCGCGGGTAATTCTTCAAAAGCCGATTTTACGGCGCGAAAGGCCGGGAATTAGGGTGAATTATTGAGGGAGGAAAAGCTGCTGCTGCGAGCGCGTGCGAGGGCGTTTAATAAAACAGCGGATAATCTCCGTCCCCGGTGACCCATTCGCTGCTTGGCGGACTTTGATTTTCTTTTTCGAAAGATGTTGTTTTTGCGAGAGGATGGTGGGAAGGTGGTGGTTGTTAATAGAGCGAGAACGCCGGCAGGGGATTACTTTGCGGCTGCTTTGGGAAATCGCCGAGCTGAGGCGGAGGAAATTAAGTGCGAGAGGGTTGGAGATGATTTTTAGATGGTGCGGAGTGCAGTTGTGGGGTAATATTTTAATGAGAGAATTTTTAAGGAGATGATACTACTAATAAACGTTACTACTCGGTGACCTGTTGGGTTTGGTATATCTGACTTACGTGAAAAACAGAAAAGATGTCGTTAAAGTTTGGATAAACCAAGTAGAGAATGTATATTATTATTACTATTATTATTGTGAAAGGTGAATTAATATATGAAGAAGATAGAACAAAATGTTAAAATTGAAAAGTTCAAAGTATTTATTTTAACCCATCATATCAACACTTTACCATATCAAAACTTTCGTACTCTCCACCTTTCAGCAACAACCATCACGGATATATCAACCGCGGAAAAGTGCATTCCAACCTCATTCGTCATCCACTCTTCTTCCCCCTACACTTCTAAAAACGAAAATCCACTCTACGTATATATACCCTCCACCCAAGAGTACGAAACAACGGACAGACCAAAGAGACGAGGAAAAAAAACTAACGCTTCCCCACCGCTTTATTTATCCTTCTCCCTTTTTTTTATCCTTCTTCTCATCTCGCTCGCGCGGCAGCCAATGTAAACTCCGCGGCAGAATCCCGATCCCATCCGTCACTCAGCTACCTCCTCCCCTAATTTGTCATACCATTACCGATTCGCGGCCGGCTAAATGGTTCCGCGGCCGCTCCGCGCGTATATAGCCATTCGTCACCCGCGGCGGCGGACTTGCAGTCTGCTGCTGCTCTATTACGGGAGGGAAAAATCCGATGAAATAATAAAAGAGCCGAGGGTGAATGCGTGCATCGATGGACTGCAGCGGAGGGTTTGAGGGAGTGGAAAAGTGGAGGGTGTAGGTTTGTTTGAGGACGTTTTGAATTTGTTGTTTGGGGGTTTTTTTTAGTTGATTGTTAGTAGAAATATTGGTTCTTCGTTTGGAAACTTGTTAATTGATATAGCTCTATAAAATTATAATTAATCTTCAGTTGAATTTCATGGTTTTTCTTATCAACGTACGTACAACTATTAAGATTTTTTAAGTATATATACATGAATTGTCATTAGTTGGAATATTAAATAAATAATCATATTTGTATGTAATGTTATACTTATTCTTTGCAATTATTCATTTGAATGGAGAAACATATTTCATACTTTGTAAAAAACCTTCAGAAGTTTCCCTTCAGTAAGAGATGTTACTTCATACACTTAGGTGTAAGTCGGATTGCATATTCCAGGGGGTTTACTTAATACCTCAATATAATTCAAAACTATAAAATAAACAATAACAAATAACCGCGATTTTATCCTTTTAATCATTTCAGTCTATCAATCCTTTAATAAATGAATTATTATATTTTCATCCACTGATAACAAAACAAAATTCAATATATTCAACGTTTTATAACGTAAATTCAGGAAAATTACTTTCATACACCATCAACAGAATCCAATTAAAATCTGCCAAACACAATTCGACTAAAAAAAATCTCTCCCGCCCACGTCATATAGTTTTCTCTCTCCTCGCAAACTATATTTCCATTATAATTTAAAGTTATACCCAGATTACACATAATCCCGCTTTACGAGCTCTTTCTCTTTCTCGGTAAGCGCGCGCATCCCGGGATAATGGATGGACGATTCAATTTCGATCCATCACAGTTCAATCATCCACGTAAAAGGTTTTCAATGTACCGCTCCCTCAAGACTTTTATTAACATCGGGCGAAACGTAATTTTCGCGTCAGCGCTAGCACGGAGGAATGCGCAGAATAGATATATGTATTGCAGAGAAGAGCCGTACATAAGAGGCGCCCGCGAATATAAGGAGCATCCGCCCGACGTGTCGGTATAAGTGACGGCGTTACCTTTCGGCATAAACTTTTTACGAGCTTCTTTTGTTTCAAGGCGTATATTCTCGTTGCTAGTTTCGTTGTGTTTAGTAAATAAACGAGGGGAAGTGTAGCGAAGTATTGTCGGTTATTTTCGTCTGTTTTGTATTCTTTAAATCCAAATCTCTGTATTTCTCGATCTTTTTACGCATTTTTTAGCTAACTTTACCCATACATTTATTTCAACTTTTCCTTTACTTCCTGCAATATATATATTTTTTTTTTTATATTTGAACAAGTTCTACACAACAAAAGCATTGATTTTAACGTATAAAATCAATATGCTTGGGCATATCGTTTATCTACGTAAACAATTGTAATTAAGACCCAAAATTGGACCACGTGACGCACCCAAAACAGTTTTCTCCAATTAAATTTTCCAGATTATATCATTTCCCCAGACAATAAAACTCCAAACGAAATCCATAAAAAGTTTACGAATCATGCCTCAAAACATCCCCTTGAACAACATCGTCCAACCCTTTTCCTCTCCTGTGTTCATCTCTCCTAATTAAAAACACAAAGAAACTCTCCGAAATAACACACGCACTTCTCGGCCCTCGTTACACACATTTTTTTCTTTTCCTCGTGTAAGGTTCCTCCTCGCACTATTATCATTTCCATCCAGCTCTCTTCCTCTCTCTTTCTGCCAGGTACATCGCTTTCCCTGCGGGCGCAGGAAAAAAAATTTCCCTCCGCGCTCTTTTAATTTCATTTTGCACTGTGCGCCTCTCTCTCTCTCTCCGTTTTTTAATTCGGCGCCGCAGATCGTTCGCATGTTAATTTTCGACGGCTGCCGGCCCCAGGGCACAGACGTCGATGATACCAGAGAGGCAAAATTGAACGCGCACGGCTCGTCGAGCTGGTTTTCGCCGCTGTCCCTTTCGCGAAATTGGGTTTGAACATTACTCCGCGTGCGTCAGAGTTTTTTTTGGTGTTGGTCGGTGTGTATATAGAGTCCACGTCTTACTTTGAGGCGAATCCTGTGGTTTCGAGTATTTTTGAGGTGCGGATGAAGTCGATGAAATATTATATTTGCGATGCTTTTTTCGATAGGGGCGCCGAATTGTGTAATCGGTTCGCTCAATTAGCTATGTGGAAGAATTCTTTAATACTTTTATAGGGAGAGGAGGTACTGGGTTTTTTAGAAATGGGAATTGAGTGAGTGGAAAAATGCAATACCCATGCATATTTATCGAAGGTACATATACTGAGAAATAACAATGGAGTAACTAGATTATTCATCATTATCGATTTACTTTGTAAGCAAAAAAATTACACATAGATTTTACAGATGCAATTTTTTTAAATATACAATTTAATTACCGATTTCTCTACAATTATTTCTTCTTTTTAAATATCGAAGTTTGTACCAAATTTATACGAAATTTCCAAAAAGAAATCATTTAGTGATTGCAAAACCATGTACACAAAAATTAATATTCTACTGCTCATTGTACTGCCAACCTTCATCTACTTACCCCCCGTACACGCTTCAACTAACTCGAATTGCAAAACGCTTTACCCCCAACGTGTATATATACCCCAAAACCAACTCGCTGGCAAACACAAGCCACGCGCGGGCCGAAAAACATGATTGGCAAACAGAAAAGTACAATATCCACTATTAACGAGCAGGCGAGTCCAGTCCAGCCGGCATCGATTATTGAATGCGCTGACCGAGCGTGTTTACGGTCTAAGTTTTCGAAATATAGCTGCGTGTATACGCTAGCAAATAGCGAAGATCGCTGCAGCTGTCAGCGAAACTCTGTACCCAATTATCGGCCGCGATGTGAAATTCCGATTTTTCAGTTATGCATTGGGTTTAGGAGGTAGGGAAATGTGTACTATGTGCGAGGTTTTTATGACGATTTTGCATGTTTATTGTTTGTAAGAGGTGGAAGTAGAATGGCTGGGAATGTTACGTTTGTTTGCGAACGACTGGTTTCGTGATTTGTGGAGTTTTATGGGCGGTTTTACGGAGGCAATAATTGAAAATTAGCATACGGAAGGTCATTATTGGTCTTTGAAAGCGAATGAAACTTTGATGTATGTTGCTTCTTAAAGATTGATTAAAAATTCAGATAATGTTCTTCGGAATGTTACAAATATTGGGTATGATCAAGGTCGTCGATGAAAATGAAAAATTATATCGGAGTGTCGAAAGGTAAGTAATATTATATTACAAAGAGCTGATTTGTGAAAAAATTCATTTTATGAATTTATCAGTAATAACTGTGGTGAACATATTTGAGAAATATGAATATTTTAGAATTTCTTAGCGATGCCATTTGTAAAAACGAATAATAAACAAATACGAAATTACTGAACGTTATTTATCAAAAAAATAAGAATTTCAATGAGATCTAGAACGGTCGCCAAAAATTAAATTAAATGACTGTTTTATTATATTTGAATCCGATCGCACGATGTGAACTAATATTCCAAAGCGATCAATTAATTAGATTATCAAGGTGTAATGTTTTATTCATATTAATGCACAAAATTAAGTCCGCACCACACAGTCGGCGACGACATGATTTACGAGACTCACCTTCGCCGATTCCATTTGCATAATCCTATAGACAGTCGCTTCTTCACTTTCATCTGCACATGGAACCGATTTTTTTCTTTAATATTTAGAATGCATGGAATGTTCTCGTTATCTTTGAACTAAATATTTTGAAGTATTTACACATACTTTAAGAAAAAATCGAATTTGTACTTATTTACAAAAACATATAACTACAAAAAGTAGTTTTTATTTTGTTTCGACCCTATAATAATCTTAGAGTTAAATTTTAACATCTTATTTTCGTCAGGAATTGCCTGAAGCTATCTTAGTACTTGAAAAAGGTAATCAGTGAGTTATCATCAATTATTATCAGGCCACGTTCTTAAAATTTTTTCGATCAGTAATAATTAAAAACTCTCTTTTAATGATTTGTGATAGTATGAATGTCCACGGATTCCCTGCATTCAGGCGTTCCAATAGCACTATTCGTACACTTCGATCCCAGCCAAAAGGCTGAAAAACGATGCCGCTGCAACGTTTGCAGGCTCTTATATGCTCTGGAAAACGTTTCTTCACGTGCGGAATTCATCACGCCGCCTAGCGGTTACGAGCGGTAAACGCGAAGCGGTCTGGTGCGCAGAACGGTTAGAAAGCTGTCCTTAGTATTTTTTACAGTATTCCATCAAATAAATTTTATATAATATAATAAATAAAATAAAATATCTATTAAATTAATTAAGCATATGGACAGAATTCTCTAGTCGATGAGAAAAATATGTAGTTATTACCTTATTGGTAATGAAATTATAATGCTCAATTTTATAACAAAATTATCAATAATATTATTTGCTTAGGAAAGTCACATTTATTAATTTGGTATGAATGTTATAACACAAGAAATAAATAAATTAGTTTGAGAAAGTCGTGTACTAATGAGTTACCAATGGCTTTTCTATATTTTTTGGGAAGAAACAGTAAAACTTGCGGTTGCACTCTTTATGCGTAAAAAATGTGACGTGAAATGCTAAAAAACGAAGACAAGTTATTCAAATTTTAAATTCAAATTTTTTGGATTTTGCAATTTAGTTCTTTTTTTTGCAAACGTTCATGCTCGAAACGTGTTTATGAATATTTTTTAAATAAATGTCGACACGACAAATTTCTTAATGAACATTCGATAACCTAAATGCAAAAAATTATACAAGACTTTTTTGAGAGTTTTTAATAGATATTGATCGACGCATTGCCGAAAAAGTTTCATGCATAAAAAATTGCGCTATAAATCAACCGTTCATTCACCTATGAATTAAATTATCTATTTCATTAAAATTAGACTGTTCTCGTCTATCATTTTGCATATTTATTTACATTAAAGTGCTCTTTACGGATTTACTTCTGTAATATAATTTTCATAAGCTAATGCATATTATTTGTAAAAGTCAATAACTAATTATTATTATAAATTATCGAGTTGAACAAACAGCTTGTTGAAATTGAATGCATAAGTTGAATATATTCATCAGGCTGCGTCTGGAATTGGGAGAACTTGATAGTTTCGACTGTTGTTACATTCACAAATGCAAATGAATGATAAGCCCAACATATTTCCAATAAACCTTCGCTTCAGAAATAACCTAACAACTCGATTCTCTTTTACTGAATTGGTTAAAATTCCATTAAACTCGTTTATAAAATTAATTTCCGCAATATTACTGTAAAAGTAACTAATGAAACGTAATTACACAGCGGGAATTCGCAAGTTTACGTAACGCGTCGTTTCAAAATTGCCGTAGCTCCGAATTCCTAAAAAGTTTCCAAAAAGAAGGTGTTTGGTTACTCCACAATGAATCCTGTGCAAAAAGTAAACGCGTCATCGGACATGCGCGTTACACATCCAACACCTTTTTCTTCGCGGCGCAAATATATCGCGCGCTTGCCCAAGAGTATATTATTATTATTATAGCACCACTCGCCATATACCATAATATAACAAATGTGCGATACTCGGTGTGTGCACACGTGTTCAGCCATCGCGATTGTCTTGATAGAAAGATATACTAATGTCCTTCGAGGTAAAAAATCTAATTATTGTTTGTGCTCCACTTTGTATATATGCGCTCCCTTCTTACCTCACGCATATATATGTATACGTAAAGTTTCGCAGCACTTGCCATTCGTTCGTTCCGTAACGAGACTGCGCTGTTGCGCCAGGATTCGATGATTTTTGTAATTGCGCGCGTTTTAATGAATAAATTATACAGTCGCGCGTGCGCGTATGAGTGACTTTCGAATTCATATATAGATGCGGATACAAAGCCGTAGCGTATAAGTGTCGATTTTAGAACGCACGACATTTTTGATGCTCTGCGAGGAAAAAAAAATGCTGCGCCGAGGTCATCATACCGCGGAGACACCGAGGAAAAATATTTGAAAGCGCATTTTCACGGAGTTTAATATTTTTGCCATCAATCGTCGGTAAGGTCAATGTTTTAATGTGCACCGATAAAAATAACGGCCAATGTTTCAACACTGAAACAGGCGTAAAATGACAGCTCTATTAATATTGTAATGACCGTAATATTTTAAAATAATGCATTGTGCAGTTGTCCTGTCTTTTTAGGCTTTTGTCATTTCACTTTTGAAAATATTTGTGACAATATTTTATACATATTCAAAGGCGATGACGATGACATTAAATAATACTTTACGCGTCATCAGCTAATTTAGTTATTCTTTATTTTCCCAATCATTGGAAATATGGTTATTTGCATAACTATAGATCGGTAGCTATTTTACTATAAATTTTATAGAATAAATAAAATAAATATTTATGTAATTAAAAAAAAAATGATTAGAGTTTCTGTAAAATATTCTTCATTTAATATTCTTAGTTTATTTCTAGCGCGGTTATTAAACTTTTGTAGACAGATTGGATAATCAATCCACTGCAATATAAAAACAAAAACGCATTTTAGAAAGTTGATCGAAAAGTGAACTTTTATAGATAAATGTAGAATATGTAGTTCACGTTACTTTCTATAGTTCCGAATTCACTTCGTTAGTTAATTTAATTTATCAAAAACATAATAATATAACATTTGTTACAATACCGTATTTCGAATTTAACTTGAAAATGATTGATTAATGGATAACTCACATTTTAAAAATGTAAATGATCCTTTCTCCGAACTAAAAAAATGTACAATACTTTTGAAGAACAAAAATACCTACAAGACACGGCTACAATTAAATACGCACATTCGCACTGCTCACCTCTACCCCATTAATTTTATCATCGCAGTTAGACAGCCAACAAAGCCAACACTTCACTTCGCTTTCAGCTCCGATCAAACGTCAACACACAGTCCACCGTCCGGTTTTACCTCTCTCTCTTTCTCCGTAGTCGAGTACCCGTCGCGATCCGTCATCTCGCTCTCTTTTGCAGTCTTTTTTGCAGCGCCGCCGCGCGGCTTCCTGACGTCTCGCTTCGTCTCCGCGGGCGGCCGCCAGGTGAAAATCAATCTCTCACTGGAGATGTAGCGAAGCTGAAGAAAGAGCGAAAAAAGAAGCAGTGGATACACGACGCGTGGAGAGGAGAAATTCGCGGGATTGTGATTCTGCTGATTTCGGAGCGAGCGAGTCGACGTTGCGTAATAGGCGAGAGAGACTGAAAGTGCTTTGCAGTAGTCTTTTTTTTTGTGGATTGGGTATAAAAACAGGGAAGATCAATTTTGGATACCGGAGTATAAAGTTTATTTCCGTTAATCAGTGGGTAAATGATTTATTGCGGAATGGTTTCAGCGTGTGTAACGAATGGTGTACTTTCAGATCAAAGCATGAACTATTTTTTTTGTGTTATTGGCTTAGTTAAAATAATAGGATCTTTCGCGATTTGTAAATTATCCTCGTTATATAAGATGATATACGAAAATCGTGGACTACTTCGCGATTGATTTAATTTTGAGATAAATATTGATTGCTAGATTTTATCAATATATAGAAATATTAATTCGCAAAATTACTCTAAAATACGTATTACAACAGATACTATGAAATTAAGTTGTAGAAACGAAACTATACGTTTGTTTCCTATGTGTTATTACGGAATGTAGTATATTATCTTGCGTTAAGCTATATAATTATGATAAACGTAACGATAATTTACTGATGCTACAATTAATAAGACTAAATGTAGGGTAACAATAGCCGCATCTTTTCCTCGCTCTACAAATTATACAACGAGTAATATAGAAAGTTGATTATTGTGTAACCACAAGTATACAATATCAGCACACGAGGATTTTTTTTTTCGCCGTAAAATGCCTGAAAAATCACTTGACAAAACCATTCGCAGCTCATATACCTCTTCGAACTAATCCCGACCAAAAGCCTCCCCACTCACAAATCCGTTTATTTAACAACACACCCTCGATTTTACAAAACACTCAACAGACCAAACAGAAAAATCCAGCCCAGCCCCGGACAAAACCTGCGAGTTATAGTACTCGCCTACCGCAAATAGACAACCACTCGCGTGCCTGCGACCTCTAACGAAACTTTTTCCGATTTTCACGTTATATATACACCCATGCCATATGCGCAGTACACACGTACATAAATCATCGTTATAACGGATTTTCATTTTCGCGTCGCCGACGTATATCGGAATTTTTCGTCGTCGCCTCATATAAAACGCGAAATCTGAGCGAATGCGCTATCGAATTGCCGTTCGTTACAGGATTACAAAGGGAACGACACGTACTCTCGCTTTGTAAATCAACGCGTGGCGCTCTTGTTATTTTTTTTCGTTAAAATGAGCCGCGTTTATCGGCGAGCGTTGCAAGTATTAAAAAAGCGGGCTTTATAAATATGCAGATTTATTTTTGGACCCCGAGCTCTGGTAATATAACGTCGCGTGTGTGTATCGACACGTCGCCGGCTTTTGATATTTGCAGTGCGCGGCGATTTTTAATTTTGATACCCAGATATTCAAGCGCCGCGTCCGTATTGTTACGAGGTATAGTAGCTTTTTCCATTAATGCCATGGCATGCATACGCGAAGAAAGTCGCGTTGCGTGTAGTTTTTACGGTGAATGCAAACGCGCCCCGGTTTCTGCATTAGAAAGTTAATATCAAATATTTCCATGTTTGCCGATACGCACGCGTATACGTATATAGTAATGTATACAGCGAGCGCAAAAACCCGAACGACGATTCAACTTTTCCCGGCAAAAGAACAGCCGCACCGTGGGTAGGCAGCTGAAAGTTCTAATACATATGTCGTTCGTATATTCCACGTACTTTTATGGTTGTTTAATTAGTCAGAGATCCGCTTGTTTAATCATACATTTTTACAAACTACGCCAGTGCGTCGTAAAATCATCTTTTTTTCGTTACGAATCACCAGAAAGATCGACAAGCAGATTCGAAAACCCTCTTTTACAATACGTAACAGTCGAATATAACGTCAATAAATCTTTTCCAGCCACAATGCCCTACACGCACGACTTTCTCCATTCTGAGAAAAAAATAGATCAGACAGACCGAAACCTCACGCAACCGATACTCTCGTTCTTCAAAATTACGTAAACTATCAGGGCGAATCAATGACCCGTTGCATCACTCGCGTTCATCCTCAAAAAGATTTAATTCCGACCCGCCGTCGTGGTAAAAGGATGGCCGGAGGGCTGGCGCGACCTTGACCGTCGCCGGCCGAGAAAGGAAAAGTATAGGCCGTTGCCTCGGCGAACGGAAGCTGAAAGAGAAGGAGGAGGAGGTCGATCGGATCGGAGAAAGCCGGAGATTCGGGCGACAAGGTCGACGGCCCCGCGAGATCCCGGCGTTTATTTTCAGCGGTCGTGGAGGGTTCGGGTGGGTTCGTGGTGATTAGTATGGTAACGATTGGGGGATAAGGGAATTTAACGACATTTTTTAAAATGTTTTTTGGTTGAAATAGGGTGTGGAGAAACTTTGTTACATTATTATAAGAGAAAAATATTTCAAAATTCAGAAATTTATTAATACACTACTCGTTTATGAAAACAGGTTCATAGGATATATTTATGCTGAATGCAATAAATGAAATTAAAAGTATTATTCTTTATGGTTGAAATTAGCTTATAATAAACTTAATATGAACAATAATCCGAGGAATTAAAGTAATTCAAAATTGAATAAAAGTAGGAGTTACAATGATAGTTCAGATTTTTTGTCAGTTATTAGATCTAATTATGGACTCTTGGGGTCATATTAGAATTTAACGTACATGCGGTATTTTACTAATGATATGACAGATTTATGTAATTCGATAAAATCGCATAAACTACCTTGCCTAAATAATACTTATTTAATGAATGCAGTACCAATTAATTCAAAGAAAAAATAACACGAGTAAACAAAGTACCCTCACACTTACCATTAACCAAGCCACTCTCTTGAATCTTGAACAGTGACATTTTTTTGAACCGACAACTTCCAGATGCAGGCATTTTTGTTGCTCTTAATTGCGTCAAAACACGGAACGAAGTGCAGCACAAAAAGGATATTATACTGGTAGACTGTTTCGAACGTCCGGCCTTGCACACATGTGGTACGATACTTTTCTTGCTTTTGTTTACGTCGATGGCAAGTGCGCAAGGCGTGGCGTGAGCAGGTATATAACTTTTTTAGACGCAAGGCAACCTTGCACGACCTTCGCCGCTGGCATTGCACTTATCAAAACGAAAAATGTGGGATACCCGTCTGTAATTATCGGTCACTGTAATGTCGGTTTTTTCACTTTTGAGTCAGAAATACTATAGTAAAAAGTTCTATAAAAAATACTGATCAAAATGATAATTTTTGTTATTCTCGTACGAAATTGGATAAATTATCATTTTTCGAGAAGACATTTTTGGACCGTCGAAATGTTTAATTAAGATTCATTTTCGTTTTTAAATTGGCTCCCATTGGATGGATTGCAATTATCATTTAACTAATCGTGTTACTCGTAATTATCATATTCAATGACGCAAACGTATGTGTACGAGTTTACTTTGAATTCAAATTTTAATGAATCTCGTAATTTTCATTTCGGCAATGCTATTAACAAGGCTTTATAGTAAGCATGTTAGCGAAATGCGAATTGATTATATAATTCTATATGGAATTGCAATATCTATGGGAATGAAATAAAGACATGCTGCGAGCCGCAGGTAATGTATATAAAGCATGTACACTTCAAACGATGAATCATCTTCATGAAAATTAATATTTAATCAGAGTTATTAGAGCCGGATGTTATATTGCCTCATTATCAGTTACTTTATCACATTTTTAAAGTAAAAACTGAATAATTAAAACTTTTCGATCCATAGAAAAGTATGTTATACCTTTTCTACCAGTTTTAATGGCGTCCATTATTAAATTTGTCGCTTCTTTGGTAGCGTTAATTTTGAAAGAAAATGTATTTAAGAAAACTTTATATGCCAAAAATAAAAGCATCAAGTAAAAGATTTATTCAAGGCAAAGAATTTCATGTTCCAATTCCTAAAAAACCAAACACGATATCGCTGACACCGCTGACGAACGTATAAAGAGCTCCCTTAAAAATGTCATGAAAACTATAATTTTTTTTCTCATAAATGTATAAATTCATCACACTCGATTGCGAATCCGCCCTGCGATCATCAAAACCTCTAGATCTAAAAAAGACCTAAAGGATCGCACATAAAATTTACAATTCAAATGCTCAACGAAACCAGAACTCCATCTAAACTACTCATCAAAAGAAATTACATCCCCACACCTTCGCTCATCCGGCAGCACCTGCCCTATCAACGATTGCTCCGCAACCTCAGTTAATGCGCCGCGCGCATAATTCCAGGATCTCTCTATCTCTCTCCGGCTCTTTGCGAGCCAAGCCGGGCGCGCAAACGCGAATCCGATACGGCTGACGTGCGGCGAGGGAGGAGAGATGCGTTGCACAAAGGGGCAGAGGGATACATTCGCAGTGTGCGAGGATAAATATATATTTTTTTCTCCAGGGTCGTTTGTTATTTTTTTTGTTGGTTTTTCTTTTGTTAAGAGAGTGCCGGAGAGATGTTGGCGGATGTGTGGAAAGGTTTTGAGGGTTTTACAGGTAAATGGTAGGTGTTTGAGGATCAAAAGGAAAAATCTCGTGTTACGAGTGATTAATTCTTGAAGCGATTTTAAATATTTGTGGACACCTAGTATCTTACGTTTATGATTGTCTGATGGTATCTATGGGAGTTGTGGAGGATTCGCATTTCAATTAAATGAATAAATTAAATGACGTTGGCATTTTATATGCTGAAAATCTTGCCAATCGCATTGGTACTTTATAATTTCAAAGAGATTTTAATTAAATTGCGATATCAAACATATTACTTCAGAATAATAATATTATAATGAATCCTCTCATATAAATGCTATTTATGAGTCTCATTCTGAAATGACTGCAAAGGATATCATGTTTTACAATTATTTTTGGAAATTTGCTTGAAATAATGTTTTGAAAGGCTAAATATACCTTGTATAAAACTATAAAAGAACCAAGAATGAACCATTGCGAACCTTATTAATAAATTTCAAATATATAAAAAATGTCTAATAATCCTCCAAATCTTGAGTTTGTTGAAATTTAGAACAACCTAGATTTTCCAATCCACATCATACCTATTGTGCGAAAATTTAATAAATCAAACTTTCTATAGAACAAAACCATTCCATCACCACATAAGATTCCAAGATAACTATCGTCTTATCCACAACCACGTGTGCCAACTGTAAACCAGCAATATCACTCAATAAAACCACTTAATCTGCCCCGCAGATGGAACGATTAACGCAGCTCCCGTTACCGTGCACACACGGAAATCCCAACACACAGAGAGACATCCCCTATATATACCGTCTGTGGAGTCCCTTAAGTGGACAGTCGACGGTTTAGCGACGCGTGCGTATACGTACGTGTACACCATATCCCGGCTAAACCTCCCGCGGCGGCCGATCGACCGACGTAAACGGATGCGCAGACAGACAGAGGGGCGCGGATATTCTGGTTTTGATTTATCGGGACGAAGGTCTGTGCTCCCCGGGCGAATCGCTTTGCGAGCCGAGATTGACGGGCATTTCGACGCTGCTGCTGCTGCTGGGATTGCGATTGCGATTGTTGGTTCAGCGGCAGGGGTCCCGGTGTAACTAATTAAGGAATGGCAGAGTTGATTTTCGGATGAGTGGATGGACGGGTGCGGCTGCAGAGGAGCTTGCCAAGGGAAAAGTTGACGGGTTTGGTGGATAGGTTAAGATATAGCTTTTTTTAATAGAAGTGATTGAATTGATGTATCCCAAAGTAACTTTTGTTTTTGAACGGAGTTGGACTAGCAATATTGATAAAGAATAGCAGTATATTCCTTATATTTCTGGATAATCTTAATGTACCAAGAGTTTATTATTCAATGTTCAACAGTGGATTGTACCATATTAATTACAAATCTCAGGATTTATACAATCTGCCAAGATGTATAAATCCTTTATAAAGAGCTTCAATTCTTCTTAGAAAAAAAATGTATTAATTACTAGTTCTCGCCCTATACCACCAATACCCCAACTGCCTCGACTCCTCCATCCATGAAAAACACAAATCCCTGAACCGGGAATCCAACACACACACAGCTCCCACTCCATAGGCACACGATACACGTGTATATACCTCACCTCCATCCACCCGCGAATCAACCACCTCCGCGGATCGTCGAAAGCATTAATTAAATCTCTCCCCTCCCACCCGCGCGCCACGAACCGCAGGTGAAAATTTAATTTGCAGCCGAGGCATAAGCGCTTCTCTCTCTCTCTCTCCTCCGAAGACAAAGACGCGAACGGAGCAGAGGAAATGCCTGGCTGCGCGTACCGGTGTATATACACACATATACATATACACGTTCGACTGTGCCTTTGACCGAGGAGAGAGAGAGAGAGAGAGAGAGAGACAGACAGAGAGGATTGCGCGTGCCTACGGGCGCACGGGAGCGATTACCCCGGAGGCGACGCGTGCGTATGCGCGGGGGCGTGGACGAGAGGAGTGCAAGTGGGTAGTACTGTATGTGTGGGGGGATGTTTGTTATCGACGATTAAGAGGAGAGACAAGGTGTGTACACGCGCGGTGTAGCGAGAGAGTTGTTCCGGGGTACGGGGCGGGAGTGACAGAGGATTACAGAATTTGGATTTTTTTTAGAAATATGATGACGATATCGAGTAGTTGATAAATTGGTAAGCAATATTTTAGCGATTTCGTGAAATTATAGTTTAATTTAATTAAATTAACTCAAATTAAATTAATTGAATAATGTTAAGATTGGATAAAAATTAAAGTGTTGTATATTTCTAAAATTTGTTATGTATATAATCAATTTGAGAATAACACGTGAAACAAATACAAAAATCGATGAAATAAATAGAAAAAAATATATCTTGAAAAAAAAAAAAAAATACTCCTCGTGGAATAGCGAATCCTAAATAAATTCAAGTTTAATGAGACAACATTTTTTGTTGGAAACACTTTTGACGAAATTTTCTTTTGTGTTCGTATAATAACCTACTTTAACTTTACCATCTTTAAACATAAACACTCAATTCTCAGATTTCCACGATATCACAATAATATCATCCTAAACGACATCGACCTATGCACACACACATTACTCTGAAATCTCCAAGCAAACCCAATTCTCCCTCCCTCCACTCCAAATGTAAACACGTATCGCGGGCGAGGGAAAAAGAGACAAAGGCACGGAGCGAAAGCACATTAGCGGAGAACGGCAGGCAGGCAGACATAGAGAGAGAAAGAGAGGAGAGCGCGCGAACACGCGGAAGCGAGAGAATTATTCCGTTACATTGCGCACGGCCAAAGGATTGTTTCGTGCCGCTGCGCCTGTATCATCGGTGTAACCCGACGCGCCGCGACTGGCTTCATTCGCTCCCCGAGTCTTTGATTATAATTTACCGGTTATATATCGTGTACATGAACTCGGCAACACTCGCGCGGCATTTTATCGGAGCATTTATGAATTGTTGTTGTTACGGTACGAGGTCTCTGTGTGTTTAAGCGCCAATAATCGTTTGAATATATTTTATGGTATAGTTAATGTAAGAATGGAAAGGGTTATTATTGTCATCGAACCCGTTCGATATTCCGGAAACAATTTTCATTGCCTGTACGCGTTTGCATAACCGTATAATGACAGCATTAGACCTACTTAGTCGATACGAAAATAGTGTTATCATTCCTCTCGAGATTAATTTCTCCGAAACCATAAATAATTCTTGCATCGATTATCCAACGACCGATAAAAAAAAAAACTTCGACGCGAACTCGAAATCCCTCTACACGATCACCCTAATAAATTAACCTCATTACAGCGACCAAATAAAACCGGTCTACGCGTGCAACGACTTCCCTAAACCCCCGTAAATACGATCGACGCTGCGCGCGACTTTTCACGCGCGTGCCGCTTTCACGCTCTTACGCCGCTGAAAACTCGAGCGCACGCGCATTGTACCGTGTTCCGGTGTAATTTTCATCGCGCGTATATTAATTTCTCCCGCGCGTTGAGTTGCGCAAGAGTTTTTTTCTCATTAGATTATACCCGTTGAGCTTGAGCAACGGATGCGTGCATGCGCGCGCGAGGAAGCGCGGGATCGGTGCATATATCGAGAGAAAGGCGCGCGTGAGGTGTTTGAAGATTATTATTGCGTTTGCGCGCGATGGTATCGTAAACGTTCGGCGATTAGTTGTTTCAACGAGTGATTTACGGCAGGCTAACGTATAATACGTGTAATAGTACGAGATTTTTGTATAAAGTATGGTGCGACGAATGAAAATGAGAGCGCGCAAAAAATTCTTCGTCGAACGTAGTTATGGAAGCTGTAACTTTTGTTCGCATGGTTATCTCGGAAATAAATTTTGCCTTTTTAAAAGACTTTGGACTGAAGAATTAACTTGCGAAATTTTCAAATCTGCCGGCAATTAAGATATTTCGCGCGAGCGTCAACCTATTTTTTCGAGTACGGGCAATATATCTTTACGATACTTTATCTCGCCATTAAGACGAGATTTCGTCTAGACCGCCGGTAAACTACAGCGCAGCCTATAAAACCGAAAAAAGAAGTTGTTATCCTTTCGTTTGCATTTTTATATCGCGCACCTCCTCGCACGCGCTTACAACACGTCTAATTATTATGCGCACGCGCGTTACTGCGTGCACGTTTTGTAATATCAATTTGACGGAGGGGTTCCTCGTCACCCGCGAATTATTATTATTATTCGCGGTGATCCAGTTTAACGGTACGGTAGTTATTTCGGTCCCGGTTATAGCGGGATGATTTACGATGATCTGTAGATTATTGGGGTATAATAAAGCCCGAGTGGCGCCTTTCGGTCGGTGTAAACGGAGCTGATGGGTTTTGCAATTTGCTTGAGCCGAGGGAAACAAAGCATATTCTGTAAAAATGTGCTGGCGATTAGAGTGTATATGCTCGTGAGATTTATTTCTGAACAGCACCAGCGTGTAAGGTAAACATTTCTATTCGAAGGTCGAAACTATCAATATGTATCAAAACAATAGTTTCGTAAACCCTCGCATATTGCATTATCTAAATATTATTCTTCGATATAGTCGCGTTATCTAACACCATCGTCGTCTCTCAAGATCCCTCCAATCACTATATTAATCCCTCGTCGCTTCGAACTATAACGCACCGCATCGGTCAACTTTCTTTGTAGCCGGGTATCTTTCTCACCTGTGAACTAGGCTCTTATTAGACGCGAGCGCGCAGTTTGCCCGATAAATCGAGCGGTCGGGGGATTACTCGCGCGTGCGCGCAACTTTTTCGGTCTGTAGAACGTGCCAGTCGTGGCGCAGCGGAGGCTTAGCGATCGCAAGCCGATTAAAGTAAACAAGAGGGACGAAAGCCGATCGATCGAGGCTGCTATATGTGTGTGCGTACGTATGTACAAGCAACACACCTGAGTGTTTATTAGAGGAGAGCCCGAGGTAACTCAAGTTCGAGCTTCGATCATGTTCGGCATACAGAGAGAGAGAGTGTTGGTGGTTGGGATGATGGAGTGATCAAGGTTGAGGCTTCTTGTTGAGAGGTTGGTTTAGTAGAGAAGATTCTTAAATCGAAATTTATGGAATGGCGAAGTGACTATTTTGGGATTGGACTAATTGGAAATATTCCGAGGACCTGATACAAATTTAATCTGTAATTTAATTACAAAATTATTCAGGTGATCGTGAATCAAGTCTCTCATTCCAATGTTACAGATCATCAACGTCTCGTGACCTTTGGGACATTTGCACCGAATACCGTGAAATAACATTAACGTGATTCAAAACCGTGTGACTCAAGAAATATGCAAATTTGTGTCTTACATTTTGCAGCATTCCATACTTTGTAATACCTTACAATACCTTTGATAATTTTCAGACTTTTATTCGGGCACGGTAATCACATACACCAGATTCCATTGAACCCAATGGCATTTACGTAAGTACGACAAACGCCGGCAATGCTCAAGAAAATAAGCACCACGCGAACCCCCAAAAAAACGAGACACAGACCTTCTCCCAAAGGACTCCTGGCACGCGCGACCTTGCAAGTTCGCTTTCACATTCCAGATCCACAATTTATCTGCTTTACTTACTTTTTTTTTTCATCGAATTCACGAATCCATATATTACTCAACGAGCTGCACCAAAAGTTTCGTAACGAGTGGGCCGATGATCCCCCTCTGATGACTATTCATGTCTTGCACCGAAATTGCAAAATTTGCAGAATAATCGAGCGACATTAAACGACGCTAAGCTGAAGGCTGTGCTCTCCTTGTGTTCAAGGAGCGCATACACGTATATCCTCGAGAGCGGAGATCTACAGGTCAGAAGAGTGGGAGAGGAAAAAGACACGCGGCGGTCTACTTTCTCTGAGAAAATACACAAGCGCCCGCGCGTCTCTGGCCCTCTTGTGCATATGCACTGGGCGTCGCCCGTTGAGACATACACACTCGGTATGTTTATTTTGGCGTGAAAGGAGCCGCCGCGCAGTGTATAGTGGGTACATTATTTCTCATGTGTTCGCTTCCTTACAAGCCTTTTCGATATGTATTTTTTTGTTTGTTGAGAAGTTCGATTTCACTTGGTTTTTGAGTTTCTCCATCGAAAAAATCATGATGGATCGATGGCTCGTGTGAATTATGTGGCCAAAGTGCTGCTGCGATTCAATATTTAAAACGTAACCACGCGGTTATGTAATGAGAGATAACGCGGTGATGGATGCCTTGCAATTTCAAAAGTTGACCTAAGTAAGATGAATGTTTCGCGATGATAAAGTTGGTTTAGGGCTAGCATACAGACCCTTTTCTTTTTAATTTATATATTTGTTTAGAATGTTTTTGAAGATATGCGAGCCTTACCTTGTTTGAAGTTGTAAAATGGGCAGTGATTAATTAGGTTAACGAACAGACTTACCTGAAACAAAAAGGAGAAATTAAGGTTATGCTCAAATTAATATCAGGATAAATTAATAGAAAATTAACATTAAACGTTATCAAATACACCTCGACCTCATCGTACTAACATTTTACACTACTTTCGTACTCTCTTTCGGCTATAACCCGAGCATTTTCTCCCCAACATGGAAAATCTGTAAAAAGGGAGCTTCTGAAGAACCGTTGAGCAATCTCATCCCGGGGCGCTCGATTTGCTCAAGCCGCGCGCGGCTGCTGCGACTCGGCTCAAACACAGCGTGTGCCCCCATTACCAGAAGACATAAATTATTCATACACCTCACTTGCAAATATGAACAGTGGCCCCTGCAGTCGTAGCGGTCATAAATTTCTTACTCGAAAATTCGTACAGGAAAGGGGGGATGATATATATAACATCGCGATATACACTGCTGTAATACTTTTGAACGTCGGAACGATTCGTCTATTCCCAGATATCAATCTTTCTACGACCGAGTCTAACTTATTGTACACCCGTTTGTACGCACAACACAACGTATAGGTCAATTAAAACGAGAGAGGGAGAGAGCCAATAAAATCACAGGACAATCGGTATAAATATCCGTGGCGACTGTTAAACGTCGATCTCTATAAGAGCGTTGCAAAACAATTCCAAACGATTGAATAACACAGCACTGCAGCAGCAGCCACCGCCTAAGCTACGAAAATTATTGCCTCCTCGAGGATCGATCTTTATATACGTGTGTATGTCCTTAGGGCGGCTTTTGGCAGGAAAATTGCCCAACCCGATTGTTTTCCGTTCGCTCTAATTCGGCAACGACGACGACGACGACTTCGCGTTACCTAAGCTTCGCGTGTGTGTATATATATATATATATATATATATATACACGTGAGTGAGCGAGAATTTCGTTTGATTGAGCGCCTGGCCCCGTGCGCGCGGCTGTGATTTACGGGCCGGGAATTTAATTGCTCCTGTGGTGAAATAGTTTTTCCGTGATAGGTAGGAGATACAGAAGGGAGAGTACATTTGAGGTGGGAGGAGCGTTTGCGTGTGGGTAATTTTATTTGAGGTAGAATGAGCATGAATTATTCTAAATCGATGAGGGGTTTAAGTGAAATAATTTGCGCTGCTCGTGTCTTGGCAATTCGTGAAAACAAATAGTGCTGATAAAATACTGCAATGAGGCTTATTGAGGTAGCACAGTATTGAAATATCTATGGATTGTCTCGTACACGTCAAAACTATAAAAAGGGCCTTGTTCGAGAAGCGAATTTTAAAATTCTCTATATACACGCATAGTTTCATAATCAACTTTTGTTCATCGATATACTTAACGAACTCATTGTCAATGAATTGTCAACCTTATTAAATTTATTATCCGAATAATCAACATCTTCATTTGCCATCTAACGAGAGCTCCTGTCCATCGCAAATCGAAAAGATTCAATCCACTCGCTTGGCTAATTAGCATTAGCACTTTGCCTTCTCGCGCGCCATTTGCTCTAATTAAGACACTTTCCAATGCTATCCTTCTCTTTCTCTAACATCGAATTATTCCGTAGGACAATGCGGGAGGTACCCGCTTTAAAATGCGCATAAACCGCGGCGATATCGTATCCCAGAGAGAGACACACTTGGAATGCAACTCGGGGACGCGGAATTTATGCAGCTATGGTTGTAACCTGAGTAAAGAAAGAATAGACCAGCAAATTGGACAGTTCCTGATGGAATTTTTATCTAAATTGTAAGTCACCTCTGATATTTTATGCAGCAGTGTAAGACACAACCGGTATATTTTCATATTTGATTGTTTGGGATTTCGTTGTAAAATCGGTTCGAGCCTGGAGTATACATAATGAGAATTGCAGACGGAGTTGAGATGTTAAAAATGTACGCTGATAATGGTTTTAATTACGTTTATTATAATTGAGCTGTAGCTTAATTAACGGCGGACATTGATTTTATTGATTGTCTTAATGAACTTCTCTCCAATTACCTCTGATATTGCGCTCTCAATTTTTCAAGAAATACAGAGTGCGAAGCACTATTTAACATTTCATTATTTATATCATTACCCCAGTGCAAGTAAAATCAGTTCGTTTATAATTACAAAAAGAAAGCTACATAATTTATCACCAATCAGAATTTCTGGCATTTTATTTTTGGCCACTAGCAGAAAACCGCGCCAATCCCGCGGTCTAAAAGGGCGTACATTTCACTTTTCATTTCGCTGCACTACTGTGAGAGAGAGAGAGGGACCACGTGCGCGCAGGATACACATATAATACACACATTGCCGCTGGCGCGAATTTCCCAAAAGGTTGCGCGGCAGCGGCGCGCGCTCGTTCCTGTCCCCCTCTCGCGCGGCGGGAAATCGTGATCGCGCCGTAAATTCGATATCTCGATGTATATACGGGCGAGTGTAAAAGGGCGCGAGACTGTTTTTCGCGCGCAGCGCCGCGCGTGGGAAATGGATCGCGGGACACGCGCGACCTTGAACGCGCGTTGTACGTGTGGGCGGGTGCTGTTGTACGGTTATAATGGATTCGTTGGCTTTTTAGACCGTACAGTTATCGACGTGTGGGAGATTGCGACGAGATTTCGCTTGGACAGGTTGGCCTTTAGAATTTTTTGGGATAAAGTGTATGGGAGGTTTAGGCTTCACACGGTCTTTTGAGCAGACAGCTGTCTAAATTTTCGAGCGTGTGTAGTAGCCGGTAGGTTGGAAAGGTTAAACTGAAGTTTCTCATGTAGGTTCACCTGACATGCAAATAAGAATGAGAATGGGTAGGCTCTGAACGAATACAAAATAGAATTATACGTTTAGTTCTTACGATTGTCCTACGGTCATCATTGTGTTACCACACCTTGCGTTACGTACTTGAAGGCTCTAGCCAATGAATAGCCAGACCGCATGTTTCCTACTTTTCCTCGTTCCACTACCCCGGTAGTTTCATTTCGACTTTTTGCTGAGAATAGCAAATATTGAATGACACGAAAACTATACCTAAAACGTTCACAGAGGCATTCGAGATATTTGAGGAAGAGAAGCAGCCGCCCATAAAAAAAATAGTTACGGCTTTTCTAGAAACTCTCGATCCGTTGTGTAAGTGTGAATTGTTTCTTCTCTACCCATAAAATAACAATTACGCACCTCCCCTCGTAATCATCAACTAGCATACGCGTAATATGAAAATTCAGCATCCAAAATGGTAGTCCGAAACTCGACGGTCGCGGCCGATATAAATCAGATTAGATCGAAAAATGAAAATACATACCGCGCTCGTATAGCCCAGAGCCATAAGAATTCGGAAAAGGACGCCGAGAGAGGCGGGGAGCAGCAAAATGAATCGATGGAGCACGCGCGGAATTTGAAATTCAAATGGGGCTCTCTCTCCCTCTCTCGCTCTTTCTTCTATCCTGCGGGCCTTTCTGTATGCACACGCGTGGTGCATATATAGTCCATTCTCTCTCTCGCTCTCTCTCGATGAAGGATTGAATTACAAACTGCGCCCAGGGTTATCGAAATTTATCGCATTCATTCCCGAGGAATTATCAGAGCGCCGGGGAAAAAAAGGAACGTCGCTCGTGACGGTTGTACCCTTAGGCCGCCGCGGATTTTAGAGTATAATTCTTTTAGCAGGTATGAGAAATACGAAAGGTAAAAATAACGCAATGCAGTCGTTTTATGCTCTCTCTCTCTCTCTCTCTCTCTCTCTCTCTCTCTCTCTCTCTCTCCCGCTCTCTCTCCCCCCCATCCTCTCTCTCTCTCTCTCTCTCTCTCTCTCTCTCTCTCAATGAGTCGTCCATATGCATTTTCATGCAACAAGAATGCGGGAACGGAGATAGTGCAGTGATCAATGGGATGACAATTCTTGCAATGCTTTGATATTTATTCATGCGTCTGGTAAATGTTAGTTAGAAGTTTCTGGAATGAACTATTTCTCGTAGGATGAAGAATCGTACATAACCTCAACCCAAATTCCTTATTAAAAGATCATTTGTCAACGTTTCGTAAAATTTCGCATAAAATTCAAACTATGTAGCTCTCCAAAAACATTGTTATCGACACCCCCTTCATATTATTATTTATAAAGTGAAAATTCCCAAACTTTGCCGAACACTCTGTCCCACCCCTCTATCATCCTTTAAAAGAACTTCGAAACGCACGACATCGTCATCGACACAACAGAGCGCACTTTTTCGCGCGCGCATATCGTTTTCTCCTCCTTGCCTGCCAATTAAAAGTTTGCGTCGCTTTGTAGCGCGTCACTGTACCGTCGTTATTTATTTATCCTCTTCGACGCTCCGCCTTCTCTTTTTTCTATTTCCACCTTCTTTACGGCAAGGGCTCACTCTCGACGCGCGTCTCTTTTTCCCGTCGTTAGAGCATCGTTAAAGTTGTCTCTGCTTTGTACGTCCGCGTAGGCGTTACAGATGTCGTCGCGACAAAGATCTCTCGTGTCGGGGGAGAGAGAAGCAGTTATCATAGCCAAAGTGCTAAGTAGGCGACGGGGGAGTAAGTTTTAACAAGTGATCAAGCGAGGCACTTTTATCGCTCTGAATGGAAAAAGACGGAGTAGTGCTCAGCTTGGATATCAGAAAAACATGCTTCTGCTGCTGTTGTTGCATTGGAAGACAAAAGAATTGGAAAACCTTATACATCGATTGAAGTAGGTCACCCTCCTGTCAACACGTAGACACACATGGGATAGTAAATCTTTGATTCAATCACCAGTGCAGTCACAGCGTGTCTTTTTCTGGATAATTTGTTGCGATCCCCGTGAGAATCAGGGACTTTTTTTTCAACTAGCTGTCTATCGTAAAAAGACGTAGGCTTTTGTTTCTTTACTAAAAAAGCAATAATCCTCCCAAAACGACTGCACGGCGACGCTATTAAACGAGGGACTTATAATCCCAGATCGCAATCGGGTGTTTACAGCGCCTTCTTTACACGCGCGTGTCAAGCAGTAAAAGTCCAACGGTATCAAGTTGTTCCCACAATTTAAAAACTCTATCCAGCCTTCTGCAGATTGCGCTCTGCTGCTGCTGTTGCGTGGGCGGGTCTCCTAGTCGCGATGGTAATTTCTCGCGACTTTGCGAAACCACATGACACGGGAAAGCGCGTGCGCGCAAAGCATTCTTCGCACGTGTCCGTTTTCCTTTCAGCGTCCTCTGGCAGCGTTCGACGTTTTGTAACTTAATTTAGAAGCTTTGCCATCGTTCATTCGCGCGTTCCTGTGGTTCTGGTCAGTTGTGTAATTCGCTTTTGAATGGACAATAGCGAATTTCGATCGAAATTCCTGTAACCTGTCTGCGTCTGTGTAAAAGAAGGCGAATATTCGGTGAGAATCTTGAATAATGAGCAAGATTGGTTTACATAAGAGGAATAAAATTTATTGTTATTTCAAGTAAATACTTTTAGCAATTTTTTCAATGTTATTGCTCACTATGGTGTAAGAAACTTTTGTTTTGAAAACACCCACGTATTTTCTTCTTCAAGAATTCCCCTGCGGAATCCAGATCATATATTTTATCTCAGCGTATGATCTTGAGAAACACTCCTGATGTAATGAAATAAAAATTTTTTTGATTTTTTGTAACTCGAGTACCGGATATTTGATGATGATTATCAAATTTTTCTTCATAGCTAACTATGATTCAGTATTAATTACCACTACACTGATTGAGCTGCTAAGTACCACCGTTTAAGGCATGTAATTTTTGCCGCGAATGACGTTTTTTGCGCATTATCAAATCCCAAGTGGCCGATTAATCTACGCGTGTGAGCGCACGTCTTGCGTAAAATTCGCGTGACATATGCAGAGCACGCGAGCAATGAGCGCCTCAATGAGGCTATTTTGAAATGCTAATTGTGCCGAACAAAAGCACTCGTGCTTTGTTATTAAGTGAAAGTTTAGCGACATTCGCAAAAAAAAAAAGCCAGCGCAAATCCCCCAGCTGGTCGCTCGTCTAACGGGGCAATTAGAGGTATTAAAAATATGTGGAAACGTTAATCTTGCCGCGTTACGTTAGTACGAGTCAGAAGTCAAAAGTAACTAGTGAAATCGCCTATAGCGATATGTAGATGGTGATTTGTGCATATGGGGGTTAGCAAAATAGATCAATTAGAGATACGCGATTAGATATGCAATTACGTTTTTACTGTGAATATGAATAATGTGATCACCTTTAATTTATGTTAAATGTTCAACATAACGGGTAAATACGTTGCTTAGCATTTGAAGCTTGGAGCATTTTAATTTTCTAGAAATTTTTGCAAACAGTACTTACGTAATTGTCTTGTTTAGGCACACACTGACCCACTCGCACTCAATTGCGGATTACTTAATTATGATTAAGAGTCTAGTAATTATAAAATTTGCAAGTTCACAAAAACAAAGTATGTTTGTTTATTTTGATGCTAATTTATTATTCGCCGCGATACAAAAAAGAAGCCATAACAGCATAAACTATCCAGACAAAAAAAGTAACAACTTTAATTGCTGTTAATGTCTTTAACACATCTGTAGGAATTTTCGTTTTTATAGAGTACAGGGTCAAATCCATGTCATGCCGGGGGAATAAATCAATAGCTTTTTTTTCTTACTATAAACATCACATTTACGTTCTTTTTAAAATTTTCAATGTTCGAATTACGAAACCCCTTATTTTCTCGGAGCTGCTCGTCTCACCCATAAACATTCTTTCTCTCTATATCACGTCTTACATTCAAAACACCCGAGAATCGCGGGCTCTCGCAAGAGACCAACCGGGAGCAGAAAGGCACTGCAGTTTCATAAAAGCGAAAGGTTTCGTTTGTTATGCGCGACGACGTACGCGCGCGCGGAAGCGAAAACTGGAGCGCGAGATGTGTTGCGAGCGCGCAAGGTTACTTGTTACACGGTTTAATAAGAGACCAACCGATCGAACAATGGGCATATATATAATACGTCCGAGAGATAGTCTACGGGGGAATGGAGAACGGCGTGCAAGAAGTGGTTTATCGTCGAGGTTAATTAAGCGGGCTTGTGTTTAGCGAGGCTGTTTATTGATTTGCGCTCGTAAAAGAAGCAGAGTGAGGCGAACGACGTCGGTTGTGTTGGCCAACTTTCGTGCGGGAGCGGCAATGAGCAGTGGCTTTTGAGTAAGCAAAAAGGGGGTCTAGGTGCGCATGTATGTCGATGAAAAATGATAAATAAAAAGTTGAGATTTTGCGTTAATGAACTTCGCCGCTGTAGTCGTAACAATGTTTACGCTTAAATTAATTGGCTAGTTGATGAGGGATTCGGAACAACTTTATATTCAGCTCGTTTTTAGATTGAGAGCTGTTATATTTCAATAGCTACTTTAAGAAATTCATTAGATTATCTAAGACGCTTCACTGTCCATCGTTAATTTTCATTGTTACACGCCTTTAATTTCGCACGTGAATCATGGTGGAAGTATCGAGGCTCTTTTATGTCTTCATTTTACGCAAATTTAATTACTGCGTTTCTAGTTATCCGGCAACACCGCGTGTTTAGTTTTTCTTCTGAGAGGCGTGTGTACGGCGTGGGAGAAGTATCGGTTGTTTTAATCAAGGAAGTGTTTTACAGCCACTGTTGCGTGAATTTGGCGAAAGAAATCGAAAAAATATTCGTTAATTCCCGAGAAATTCTAATTACAGCCGTTGAGTAATAAGCCCGTTCAACTGTAAAAATCTCACAGGTCCATTTAAACGCACACAAAACCCTCGTAACGCAAAAATACATCCAAAACATTAAAACACGTCGTTTTCTCATACACCCTGGTCTACGCATTTTAGAGTTTAATTTATTTTTCATTCATCCCCCACAATGCCAAAAATGCCATTGAAAAGCATCAAAATATTCGCGACCCCCCTCCCCCCCGCACGAATCGCACCCCACAAAACATCGCTTCCGAATTACACGCACACATGTGCGTGCTCTCGTTTCATTACAACCGCAATTACCCAACGTCATGTTATGTCACAAAAAAAAGCGAACCGACCTTCCGCGCTCGAAATTTTATAATCCAGCCCGGTTAATTACGCCACGCACGTGTGTGTCTGTATCTGCATTGCCCTCCCACACACAGACATGTGCGCGTTTTGGCACCGCGATTCCTTGTTTATTCCATCGAATGCATAATAAACGGGGAGCCGCGAGCGCAGTGCGCGCGCACGTACGAATTATCATTGCTGCTGCCCTCCTCTCTCTCTCTCCCCACGCGCGTTTCGCCCGCCGTTATTATCGAGCTCTCTGCCGCCGATGATTCCGGATTATATATGAATTTTCGACAGCCACGCGCGCCGCGTTCTGTGTAAGCACAGAGAGGGAGAAATAAAATATAATGCGTTTTAACGGCTTTCGAATTGTTTTGTATTTGTTTGGCCACGGATTTCTGTCGATGGCAAAAGCACTCGCGCGCGCTCGCGCGTTTGCGAGGGAATTAGTTTGCTCTCTTGCGAATGTGGATCAGCGAGCTCGGCATCAATTTACGTCGTGATGCGAGCACTTTGCGCTGCATATAGTTTTACAAAAGATTAGATTGCGAAAAATGGCTCGGTTTATTAATATTTGTTCCTAGTTTATTTAAGTTTTGGTAGAGGGATAGTCGATCGCTGAATTAGTAATACTGTGGAAAAATATTTTATATTTCTAAACGTAATTTGAAGAAATATTTGAATATTCAAAGTTGCTACGGTCTACGGTATCGAGCAAACTATTCCTAAGAAACATACAGATAAAATATGATTATTGAGGAAACTTCATTCGAGCCTGAAGTTTATCATCATATCTCTAGCAAATACTTTAAAATTAATAAAACTGAAAAAATTAACACAACACAGGCTTGTATACAAGATTGAATTTCACGGTTGATTTGCTATGCATACTTTCTCAAACACTCCTGAGAGCTTACAGAGTAACCAGTGAACAGCGAATTAAAAATTCAAAACACTTCCTGGAAAGCATTCGAAAATGCAACGCGAACCACACTTTGCGCGCCCAATCTCCATCTTCTCTCGTTCCCCTGTCGCCCCAAACCACCGAATCAGTCTCCCCGAACCTCGCAACCACGCGAAAGTCGCGCACTTTTTTCTTCCCCCGCCCATTGCACGTAGGAAATTCAATTTGGCCTAATGGATCCTGCGCCTCATCGCTTGCAATTAGAATGCGTCGTGACGGTCAATCTTCTTCTTCGGACACATCTTTTTTCCCCCGCTGCTCCGAGTGAAAGTGAAGTTTCGGAGCGAGCGCTTGTGCAAATCGGATAAGGGGTGGGAGGAGAGAAGTACTTATACCTTGAATTCGGTCGGGCGAGAAGTTGATAATGGAGTTGCGCAAGGCGTTTAGGAATCGATCGGTCGACGGTCTCGCTTTTTTCCGGCTAGCGCACTAAGCAAGATGATGAAGGGGAATTGATCAATGTGGGGTTGTTGCGAAGTTGAGCTTCTTGGGTGATGGGACGTATTTTGGGTTGGGATTAGATTTTCTTGTAGTGCAAAAACAAAGTAAACACGTTAGCTGAAATTTAATAGCTCATGAGAATCTTTTTAGCTTCGATGGTAGTTTATTTTTATTTTTTTATTTATTTACTGAGACGGGCAAATTGCCCTTTACAGAGGCTTAGTCTGTTGACGGTAGAATAAAAACCTATATTGGAGGAGAAGGTACCCTCATGCGACGTTCTAAAATCGCGAGAAAATAGGTAATATTCCGCGCGCTAAATGAAGATGTAACAATCTCGTAAAGTTGTTCATTAGCCAGGAAGCGATTATTGATTAATGACTAAAATAATAATGTCATAACAAAGAGAATTTATGAAAATTTGTAACCTTGACAATACGTTGAAAAAGAATACTAAATATTTAATTCCAATATACAAAGTATCATTTTGTGTTTGAAATATCAAACCTGATTAAAAAACCGATTGTCATGGAATTAGTAATTATACTACTAAAATATGAAACGGCTATAGAGCGAGAAAATGTAGTAGTTTTTGCAACCGAAAGTAGGCTAGTGCGAGTGTAACACTAAAATCCTATTGACCAAAAAACATGAAGATCTCTGTTATTCAAGCTATATTAATGTTTACGTATGAAATTTCGGCTAATAAACTGAACTCAAAATATGATATTCAATCAACTAATTGGTTAGATTTATTAACACCTAGAATATTGGAAAACATGCGTTATTACAAAGAAGCGATTATTGTCACAACAAATAACTTGTACACTACACCCGAATTCAACGCTATCACCCAACGCATAGCGCGAGAAAAGCCAGTTTTTGTTTACAACGTAACAAGAAATACGAAATTTCCCATAGAACATCTTGAGAAAAGTGTTGCAATGCAGATATTTTTTTTACCATGCCAAGTACGATATTAAGAATTTAACTTTCGCTTTAAGAAAGATGTCTGATTTAAACTATCACAGACCTCGTCTCAAAACATTGGTTATTAATGTCTACGATGACAAACCTTTATTGTATACCAAATTGATGATGAAGTATTGTTGGAACAGAGCGAAATATCTAGATTTATCAATGATCATCGTCAATTTGAAGGAAAAACTCGCTTTTCCTGTGATCGAATACTATAATCCATTCGATAACACGTGGTACTACAACTACGTTGACGATAACGTTACGATTTTTCCAGATAAACAAAGAAATGTACATGGTTTTCAGTTAACAGACATAATCACACATGATATTGATGTCAATTCTTACGGAAACTACACATTAGACACCTACAAGCCCGATAGACTACATACATCGTTGCTGCTTATAACGTTAAAAAAATTAAATTACACGGTACATATTACAAAACTTCACGATAAAACAGATAACCCACGCTTAACGAGAGATGTGTTACTAAGAAGAGGATTTAATATGATTATAGAACTGGAACGGCGGTATGTTACACCAATCTTTGTCGAGGGAGATATTGGAAGTACTAAGTCAGTACAATTTTTGTTTGACAAATTTTTTCCCCACGTGAACGTTTACGATTATTGTGATCGGGTTGTGGCCATGGTGCCCATCATACATGCCAAGTACTGTTAGCTGCTCTGAATATTGCAGTGTATGTACACGTAGTTCGATGGAACATTTTATGGAGCGCTTCAGAATTTCGTCCGCGAAATTTCGTACGAGTGATTCTCTTCGTGGGTATGTCTCTGCTGTCCATTAGATACCTTGTCTATCACTATTACGATATGATATTTTTAATAACAACCAACGAGGTAGATGAGCTGGATACCTTTCAGCAGATCTACGACTCAAAACTCAATGTGTACGAAACGCATGCCGTGGATTTCAATGGCGCTGATTTTGACGATCCCTACGTGCAAATGGTCTTGAAAGAAACAAGGTTCAGATACCCTAATAAGCTTCACTCGAACAGTCAAGATGCCGATTGCCTTCAGGAACTAATGGAGTTTCGGAACATAGTATGCTTCATGCGTGAAGAAATCGCTAAGTTGTTGATGTTAAGAAACCGAGTTTTTGTTTCTTCTAAGACCATGAGATTTGCAAAGTACGTGGAACTGTGTACTTACAAGTTCTTTAGATCTGCAAGTGGATGCTCCATGGGTGGAAAAGTTACAGATGCTAGTTAACAACATGATAGAGGCTGGAATACACAAATTTGGCGACAGAAGCACTAGTGTTTTGCATTATTTCACGTGGAATACAGATGAAACAGTTGCTTTCGACTTTAGAGTGATGTTTCTACCATTAGTCGTTTGCTACTGTATTTCTATCGTTTTATTTCTGTACGAAATCGCGAGTTACTACCGCAAAGGATTTAACCGAACCGGTATTATTGTAAAATAAATACAGCAGCATTTAAGAAAAAAAAGGGTTTCTTTATATTTCGAATAAACAAATAAAAGATTTCTATTTACAATGTTATGTATTTCAGAAAGTATTTAGAATGTTATATACCTGTAACCAGGCTGCAGTAGGGAAGGTTATTAGGAATTAGACTTTAAATTGCACTGGGGTACTCCGGTTTAATATTCGTTTCGCTATAACGGCACCTGCTAAAATCCTGGTCGCGATGACGGTGAGATCACAATGATTCACAGTTCCTGGTTGGAGAAGGTCGTCTGCTGATCTTTTGCTCCAAACCCCCCTGCAGCATAGGATCGTCGGATAGTACAGTGTATTACTTGCCCCATGGCGATGTTGAACCGCCCTCTCTATATTAGAACTGGCAGTAAAATTCTTGAACGGGGTTGCTCGTTAGGACGGTCGCATCAGTGGATCGGCCGTTAAAGTCGTCTGAGGCTTGTGTTGGACGGTTTAAGCCAGCTAAAGACGGCCTCAAGGGCTGGCATACGCCTGAAGTGCCTTCACCGAAACTCTAGTAGTCTTAGGACAATTAGCGAGCACCTCATGAGGAGAAAGAGCGACGGTTTCGCCTGGGTAAGAGCACCACGGGGCTTGCTCGCCTTTTTCCTCTCAATCCTAGACTTTCAATGCCGCTTAAAATTCGATTTTTAGTGATAATAAGTTGGAAGGAAATACTGAATATTTAATTTAATATTCAAAGTGTTATTCTGTGTCTAAAGTATAGAAACTAATTACAAAACCGTTTGTCCATGAAAGTAAGTTAAAATATACTACTGAAATGTGAAACGCCTATAGATCGAGAAAATGTACTGGTTAATTACATAGCTATTACTTAGCAATAGCTTACTATAGAAAGTAAGCTATTGCAAGTGTAACCCTAAAAAAAGATTGACTAAAAACATGATGATCTGTCTCATTCAGGCTATACTAATGTTTACGTATGGAATTTCGGCTAATAAGCTAATCCTAAAATACGATATCCAATCAACTAATTGGTTAGATTTATTAACACCTAGAATATTGGAAAACATGCGTTATCTTAAAGAGGCCATTGTAGTCACAACAAATAACTTGTACACTACACCCGAATTCAACGCTATCACCCAACGCATAGCACGAGAAAAGCCAGTTTTTGTTTACAACGTAACTAGGAATACGAAATTTCCCTTAGAACATCTTGAGAAAAGTGTTGCAATGCAGATATTTTTTTACCACGCCAAGAACGATTCTAAGGATTTAACTATCGCTTTGAGAAAGATGTTTCATTTGAAATTTTATAGACCTCGTCTCAAAACATTGGTTATTAATGTCTACGATGACAAACCTTTATTTTCTACCAAATTGATGATGAAGTATTGCTGGAAAAATGGGAAATATCTAGATTTTTCGATGATCAGTGTGAATTTGAAGGAAAAACTCACTCTTCCAGTGATTGAGTACTATAATCCATTCAATGACACATGGTACTACAACTACATTAACGATAACGTTACTATTTTTCCGGATAAACAAATAAATGTACATGGTTTTCCGTTAAAAGAGGTAATCACCAATGATGTTGATATAAATTCTTATGGAGACTACACACTGAATACTTATAAGCGCGATAGACTACATACATCGTTGTTGCTTACAGCTTTAAAAAAATTGAATTATACGGTAAACATTACAAAATTACTCTATGAAACTTCCTCAGTCATCGACTTGGAAAAAGTGAGAGGTGAGCTAATAAAAGGACTCGGCATGATTATAGAACTGGAACGACAGGATGTTACACCTATCTTCAATGCGGGAAGTGTCGGGACTAATAAATTAGTACAAAATTTGTTTGACAAATTTTTTCCCCACGTGAACGTTTACGATTATTGTGATCGGGTTGTGGCCATGGTGCCCATCATACATGCAAAGACAAGTCTGAACTTTAGTCATCCGTTGATAGCTTTTGCTTTCTCAATTGTACTGTTAGCTGCTCTGAATATTGCAGTGTATGTACACGGAGGTCGATGGAACATTTTGTGGAGCGCCTCAGAATTTCGTCCGCGAAATTTCGTACGAGTGATTCTCTTCGTGGGTATGTCTCTGTTGTCCGTTAGATACCTTGTCTATCACTATTACGATATGATATTTTTAATAACAACCAACGAGGTTGATGAGCTGGATACCTTTCAGCAGATCTACGACTCAAAACTCACTGTGTACGAAACGCATGCCGTGGATTTCAATGGCGCTGATTTTGACGATCCCTACGTGCAAATGGTCTTAAAAGAAACAAGGTTCAGATACCCCGATAAGCTTACTTTCAAAGACCAAGATTACGATTGCCTTAAGGAACTTATGGAGTTTCGGAACATAGTATGCTTCATGCGTGAAGAAATCGCTAAGTTGTTGATGTTAAGAAACCGAGTTCTTGTTTCTTCTAAGAGCATGAGATTTGCAAAGCACGTAGAATTGTGTACTTACAAGGTCTTTAGATCGGAAATTGGAGCCCCCTGGATGGAAAAGATACAGATGCTAGTGAACAACATGATAGAGGCTGGAATACACAAATTCGACGACAGAAGCACTAGTGTCTTGCATTATTTGACGTGTAATACCGATGAAGAAGTCGCTGTCGACTTTAGATTGATGTTTCTACCATTAGTCGTTTGCTACTGTATTTCTATCGTTTTATTTCTATACGAAATCGCGAGTTACTACCGCAAAGGATTTAACCGAACCATTATTAACGTAAAATAAATATACCAGCATTTGCGAGAAATAAAAATAGATTTTATTTAATCATTTAAAGCTGAAACGCTTCCTCGTTTCCAACCTTCAAATAAATTTGCAAACTCACTCTTTCATAAGCTTTTTACGACAATGCACTTACGCGTCACTGGAAGAAATCATTTCCGCCCCCAGGGCAAGGTTTAATCGTCCACCTCGTCGCCGCAAGGAGATCGACCTATTAGATAAAGTGGTTCGCGTTCGCGACCGTCTGAAAATTCAAAGTCTGGCGGGACGCCGCGCGGCTGCCCCTCATGACTTTCATCCCAGGCTCATTCTCCCTGTCTCTCTTCAGTGTACTTCGAACGGGGCTTTAATTAAATGTCCGCAGTGCGCCGGAGCTTTGAAAGTTAAGCCTTGGTAGGGTGGCTTTTTTGTTTTTTTATTGTCTTGTAATTTACTTTGGTCTGTGAGGATGTAGTTTTAAAATGAGTTTGGTATAGTTAAGTGTTTGGAAAGAAGAAAAAGTGTTGTTTATAATTTTATTAATTTATAGATTTAAAGAATAATATGTATTGAATAAAAAAATAATGGTCTTCAAATATTCTGTAATCCATTCATTTTTTAAATATTTTATGCACGCCTTTTATAATTACTTAGTTTCAAATAAACATATATTTTTATACACGGGATTTCTCATCAAATATGAACGACGGAGATTCAGAACGAATGAATTTTGTATGGTAATTTTTAGATTATTAACGACGTAAAATCAATGCAATACTCTTTTATTTTAAAATACTTTTAATGCATATCCGGAACACAGCACCTTTAATTTTTTGTGTTGCAACAAAGTGTGCTCAAGCGCTAATTTATTTTTCAAAACGTTCCACATTCGACGACTTGCCGTAGATAAAACCCAGTTTTCGTTTCCTTTGGTGGAAGAATGAAGACAAGCAGCTGCGGCTTATAAGGTAAATTCATTAAAATTTCGAGGAAAGAAATTGTAAAGCCTCCGTCCGTCTGTTAGCAAAAAAAGCGCGGCCAAATAAATAATTGTTCCGCAAGCAACGGATTTCACCGAGTTAGCTATACACTCCCGTAAGGGGTCGTAACGCCTAGGTAAGTCTTCTACCAGGCTCGGATTCCGGTGGGATCCGATGTCAAGCGGGTGACAGGCCTACAAGTCTTGCCTCCGACCCACTTCTTCCGCGTTCTTCTGTGTCTGCTGTGCCTAAACAAGCTTTTCGCTTTCTTTCGAAGCCATTATCAAGCATTCCCAATAAAATAGCTGACTGATTGATTTAATTTTGCTGAAAATTGTCAAGCCGTCAGAGACTTATGAAACCCAGACATGTCATTAACAAAAAGTGCACCCCCCTCCCTCCCTCCTCTCTCTCACTCCTCTGGTCTATTTTCAATTCATCCCTCGGAAGTGTCCCAGGCATCAGAGCCACCTTACATTGTCACTCGGCTTTTCTCGCCGTCGGAATTCCTCTTCCTTATTCGCGGAAATTCAGCTCGCGAGCGCGCGCCTAACGCTAATGCCGCTTTAAAATATTTGTGCCCCTTAATATTCGCCGAGAGTGTATTTGCGCCGGGAAAATTTTGCGGTTCGCGTCGTAAGTTCAGGTCTGACGGGCGCGAGAAATTCGCACGCCCGCGCCAGGAGAATGCGTCACAATTAGGAGAAGAGCGAGAGATGGTGGGGGTTTCTGGAATTCTGACAATAAAATAACGATAATTGTATGTATATAAAAAATTGCAATACAGGTTAATTATACATTATTTATTTAAAAAAAAGTTTTCACTTGTAAGTTGAAGTTACCAAATGTTCAAAGTTAAAATATAAAGTTTATATTCATAAGTTTTTTGTTTATTATGAGGTCTTTAACCTTAAGACATTAGTAAAATTAAAAAGTTTAGAGGTCTCTACTTTAAGATTTGATGCCCCAAAGTTTAGAATTTTATAGTTTACTGGACACTTTCAAAGACTATAAACCCAGCCCGAAACTTGTAACTCTGTTAGTTTTTTTAATTAATAATAATGGTTAATTTATAATCTTAATAATAATAGACATAAAAGTAAAAATTTGTTATATTCGAATAAATAAAACATCAGAACAACTTAATTTAAGTAGTTGCATCTCCCGTGCTCAATCGTACCACTTACATCATAAGTAGCACAACAACCTACACTACAATTAAACTCAAGGTGTCCGCTACTGCGCCAAAAAATCCATGCCCATAGATGGCAAAAAGGCTCAGCAGCCTCCCATCTCTGTCTCTTTCTCTCCCTTCCATGCACCATCCTCCTCTTGCGCAACCATTTTTTCGCCCGCCCCTCGCTCGCGCGTTTTACGATCGCACGGAGATTGCCGATGCGTGAACGAGAGAGGCGGCGAGAGTTTTTTGCCACCGCCGCCGCTGCAGCGCGAGGAAGTTTTACGCCCGCGGCTTTATGGACGAAATGTTTTCCTTTGATGAGTTCCCTCTCTCTCACGCGATCCTTCCGCCTTTTTTTTACGATTCCGCGCGCGAGTGGAATAATGGTTTTTATCGTTCGTTAAAAAGACGAGGCGCCGGCGCTATGGTATCAAGAGAGGCCGATATTGATCGGGCGCATCGAGTGATTGTAGCATTTACGCTCTCTCGGGGATGGGATTACATTAGGGCCTTAATGCGCCCCGGCGCTTTCATTGCGTTATGTTCGAGCGCGTGGCGCAGATGCGATGCTCTCGGTTTTGGGTTTTGGGAGGTTTTGGGAATTTTAGAGGACGGAGTGGCGAGGAAATGTGGGGGTCAGGTGAAAAATTATTTAAGAATGTCGTTTATTGTTTGTGGATCGATTAAACATTGAAAGGCGTAATCCTGACGGTTGTGTGAAATGCGTGAGATAAAGTGGCAAGTTTTATAAGTAAGGGGAAGTTGAATATAACTGTAATTTTATAAGTAAATACATAAATATGCTAATTTATGCAGATTCATTTTAAAAAATATTAAAGTTTTAAGTTTATTTTTACTTTCATTAAAATACTTTTACGTGTAGCATTAAACCGTATTTGGCTGATCGTATTAAAATCAATAACTATAAAGAGGAAAGTACTTAAAAAAGTATTTTAAAAGTTATTAAAAAGTGAAACTATATAATTCAAAGCCACGTATGTTGTACATTAAATTAGTTATTAAAACAAGAAATAATAGAACTGATGACTCTCAACAAGTTAAGTGAAAACAGAGCATCGAAAATCCCCTCAAAAAGGCAAATATTCCCAACTTTACAGAAGTTATCCATCATCAATCCCGGAATCCATTAACACCTAAAAAGCTAAAAACTTTTCTGCAAAAAACGCGCTCGCGCCGCACTAAAATCACGCTCCCCGCAACTTTCAATATAATTTTATAAAACGAACGGATTACCAAACTCTCGCATCCGGATTATTTCACTCGAAAAAACCATACACGCACGTACCTGTATATAACTTCATAACGGTATATTCGGGGCAAGTTCCGAATCCTCTTTACAATCGGTCCGAAATTTTCGAGCTCGCCGAAAAAACAACGCCGCATGCGCGCGTACGGAATACGTAGCAGCGCGCGTGAAACAATCCGGCAAATGACTCGGGCTTTTTCCGTCGAGCTATGAAAAAGGCGAAATATCGAATATAGCCGAGAGTGCGAGCGACGTATTGTCGCTACCGTCGGGCAAGCGAAACGAATTGGCGCGGGATTATGATGCGGATTAGGCTCGGGAAATGCGACGGATTTGGAGGTGAAAGAGGCTCGAGTTTGCGGCGAAATTATGCGAACCTCCGTGCATGTGTAGATGCGACGGACGAATGAAAGCGGATTTTCGTTGATGCTCGGAAATTGTTTTCGGTAAATGCGTTTGCCGGTGCCCGCGAGGTTTGAAGTGAAGTTTGTTTGCACCGCTTGTAAGGCGCGCGTGTGGGATTTGAATGGTTTTTAAATGTTCACGTTTTTCTTTGAGAATCGAGAGAGGCGAAATTTCACGCAGGCTTGGGAAACATAGAAATTCATTACTCGTCGAGTCTTGATGGGATAAAAAGAAGCCGTTGAGGCATCGCAGCTTTCACGGATGATAAAAACTGTCGGTAGTAGCTAACTTTTCACTTATCATGCTTTTAGATTAGATAATTTTAGTACTCGAGCATATATTCCAAATCTCTTTCGTAAAACAAAACGGTAAAAAGTATCAAGTAAACAGCAATTTCAATATATTGATATTTTGATATGTTACGTTGTTCTGTCATTATCCGCATAAAGTAATCAAAAGTATTAAAATTATAACGTCAAAATTTCCTGTAGCTACGGCCAAAATTTTACTATTTCAAAAAGTAAAAATTTCACATGACAAGTAAAACACTAAATTTTCTTATAAAAAAAGTAAAGTTTACAAATAAATTTGTCCGACTCTACCTATGTACATCTTGTCAAGCATTAACGAATTACTTCTATACGTTTTTTTTCATTCCATTACACTGCAAAGACATTTTATATGCAGCCCATTCATTTACCTTTCTACATCCCTTCCACAGAGAGGACTGACAAATGTTCCCTCGTTATATCCAAATCCGGCGACAACTCCATCGCGCCCACTTAATACTTAATCGCGAACAACCCAGGCCGCAGCGACAGAGAGGGAGATACAAATTTCTCTCTCTCTCTCTCTCTCTCTCTCTTTCTCTCTCTCTCTCTCTCTTCTCAGTACAGAGGGATCTGCTCTCAATAGCTCGGCCCGATTCAACGCGACGCCGGGGCAACTTTGTCGCGCGAAAGTGTCGCAGCAGCTCGTTTACGAAGTTTGCCATCGACAATACACACCCGCCGCGTAATTATTAATAAAATTCGAGCGAGCTACTCGCGATTATTGTAGACGCGTGCTTGTATATACAGCAGGCTCGGCGCACTTTCAATCGGATGAAAACATTAGCGGACGTAACGAGCTGGGGCCATTTTGCGAGCGCGTGTCAAGGTTGTCAGAGGGCCAGGGGAATTAAGGACGGCGATTGTTTTGGAAGGTGTGTACAGGCGGCGATGTCAATAGTGTGTATCGGGCGCGGACTGAATGCACGCATTGATTAACGAAGGCATTGTGTTACAGCAGCCAGAGATATCATTTTTGAAGGGGGACCGATTGGGTATGGGCCGTTAATTGGATGCCGTCGATGGCTATTGTCGAGAGGTGTGCCGTAGTAGTAAAGATTTGGAGTGCGGAACAAATTTCGAATTGTGCAATATTGATATCCTGGTATACATTCCGATGGCCCGCTTTTTTATGGGACGGGAATAATGTATATTAAAAGTTACTCAATGTACGGAGATTCATTTTACCAAAGTTAATAAAGTTTGCTTGTAAAAATTAGCTCCTACGTGTGTTACTCGAACTTGTGGGCACACATTTGCCCGGCCGTATGAGTGTAAATAATGGGCGAAGTATGAAAAGGAGAGAGAGGCACACCGCGGCGTACAAGGAAATTTTCAATCGCTCAGAATATACACAGAAAATTAAACGGTAAATTCTATCAAACTAAAAGTAAATACGTGGTTAGAATAACGATTTCGCCGAATCAACGCGGGAAAACTTTTACTCGCGAGCTCGCCGTGTGCAAACTTTACATTAAAGACCTACGCCGCAGTGAGCCGAGGATTGTTGAAATATATACTTGCCGTTGAATTTACAAGGATTTTCGTGTGCGGCTTTAATTTTGAAAGAGAAGAAATTTTCTTGTCTTTGACAAGTTTAAAAAAGTTAATCGGTTCAATGTATTCTTGATAAAAATGTTGATAATCTATAAACATACGTTTATAGGTATACACCCATTTGTTAAAAAAGTTTAGTTTTAATAGTATAACATATATAGCAATAAAAAATGCCACATCGTTTTCTCCATACACCTGTACCCATTAATATTAGCGGAATTCGAGCCACGTAAGACTTCTTACAAGCAAAAATGAGAAAGCCACCACACAACAGCAGCGACTCTGTTATACCCCTCGTTTCCCACTTCTTGTGGAGCTCCTCGCGATATCGCTCTATTAGCAACCGCTGCGCGCGCGCTCGTTTAATGTCACGTCTCCTTTTACGCATTCGCGATTAATTACGCGCTAGTCATTTTTTTTCCTCCCTCCTTTTTCACATTAATTGCCGTGGCACGCGATCGGGAAAACTCTCCTGGTGACTTTCGCAATACGCGCGTAGTCGTAATTATGCGATCGGCGGCGCGCGCACTTGATATTGAATCCGAGAGCGAGTTTTTTCCCCTCCCCGTGCCGATGGAAATCGCTTTTTGTGTCGGGAGAGCGAGAGAGCGAGCAAGCTTGTTGACATTGTCGTGCCCCGTGCGTGTGTTAATTGACGGGATGCCGAGAGTTATGATGGGTTTGAGAGTGAAATGCTAGGTGTAAGTGCTAATACGTGATTGGCAACAATAGTTTTTGAGTTACTAAGATTGAATGGATACTTTTGTAATGTGTATAATTTTAGTCTGATAGACATTATTTTCTTTGTTTATCGTTATTTTCTCTCATTGCTATGTAAAAGTCAAATATACAAGGATTAACGAATTCCAATTAAAAATTTTACACGGATGCTTCAGTTACAAAGTACTGGAGATAAAACAACAAAATAATCCTCTTGTTTGAAATTCAGTACATTTTTAGCTCCCTTTACAAGTGCGTGATTGAAAAATTTCCCTGAAATCCGCTCCAAAGTCTCGTGTAAATATGTGCAAAGTTTATTGGCACTACGTAACGCGATTTCCACTTTAATGAGATTCGAAAAAGTAAAACAACCCGATCGTTTACAGTTCCCGAGCGTATATTAATTGCAAAATACGCGGCGAAAAAAAGAAGTTCTAGTTCCAGCCAACTTGCGAACTTGTAAATTCGGTTTAGGTAGTTATAAAATATGTAAAATATAAGATCGCCAGGCGTACGATTTCCCAATCGTTTGATGAAGATATACGGTTTTAATAAACTTTTTAATTGACAATTACAGTGTGAATGTTGCTTTGATTTAATTAAATTTTTTTTATTCAAGAAAATTCGTTCGAGCAATTTCAGATTGCAGTAGATAAAAAAAATCAACTTATGCAAGAGTCGAATCGACCAGGTTCGCTACTCTCTTTTTCACCCGCATTAAAAGTTTCTGTCTATACTTTCGTTTTAATAACATTTCTAAAAACTTTTACCGCGCCCCTACAATTATATTTCTCCAAACATTTTAAAATGTAAAATCACTTTTTCGAATTAGATATATTTCGGTGCGGCGTCCTTTGCATTCCCAGCCTATTTATCGCAATAACTCAATCAAAATTCTTCATATTACATTAACGAAACCCCGAAACGATCAAAAGCTGCACTTAATGAAGACCATTTAGACGAAAACTTCTCCACCTCTCCCGCTGCTCGAAAAAGCCCCGCGAACTCTCGCCACAATTCCACGAGCTCTCGCGCCCAATCCAATTGACCAATCCTCAAAGCAAAACACTTATTTTCCATGCATAAACGACCCCTGCGCAAATTGAAACGCATCATATCCCGGGCTCTCCACATATGCGCGCTCGTAGAAGAAATTAGATAATCCCTCCATTTCGCCAACGGTATACGCGCGCGCGACTTTTGAAAGAAAGCGGAAGACAATTAATGCGATTATACGCGCGACCCACGAGCGTTTATACATTATTCCGCGGTCCTTTTCCTCTGCGGCTGCGCGGGCTGTACTACCCTTTGGCGGTATCGATTCGTCGTTCAAAGAGATATGATGGAATGCGTTTATTATTTAGGAGAGAGAGGTGGACATATGGATGAACGCCGGTTATTAAGGGTATTGGAATTGGCGGATATTATTTTTTAATTGGGAACGTAAACGGGGTACCGAAACCTGGATATGGAGAACGGAATGAAATATTTCTTTTATAATACAATTTGTGTTAGTTATCTCTTAAAATAAACCAGTAAATTAATCGCGAAGACTGTAATGAAAAATCCTTGAGGGTGACATAAACTTATACAATTGAAAGGATATAAAAATGGCATCACTTTCTTTCAAATTTTTAAATTTGTTCAGTTTTACATTCATTCTCTTGATTCCTAATAGATATTACATCAGTCAATAATTTCCAAAAAAACTAACTAAAGGACCTCTGCACTAGGATTCCACAATTAAAATGCTTCAAACACCGCACTAATTACTGAGACCCATTTACAACGATTCGCATTAAAAACGAAACTAGAACAAAACCTCGAGATAGAATGTAATTCGTCTCCCATTTCCCAAGCAGCGCAGCTTTCGTCGAACTGCATTCACTCTCTCTCTCTCTCTCTGCTCTTGATATTTCGTCTCGGAAAGCTCACCGTGTAAATCCAGCCGAGCTTTTGTCCTCTCTCTCTCCAATCTCCCTCGTATCTTCAACCGCATTCGCAGAGAGCGCTATGCAGTTGTGGCTTGTTTGTTTCACGCTTCCGAGTTTATCTGCAGTAATTTTGCGGTACTTAAATGATAACGTTCGTCACCGTGTGATGGGAATCAAAGGTACTTTCTACAATTGACGTACTTTTGGCAGTAATTTACAAAAAAGGTGAAAAAGTAATCATTACATTTCTAC